>ONZH01029565.1:0-256165 GCA_900303285.1 Rhinella marina | reverse complement strand
CAGGAGAGAGACCTCACTTGACCATAAGAGCTTACGCTCTACAGGAGAGAGACCTCACTGACCATAAGAGCTTACACTCTACAGGAGAGAGACCTCACTGACCATAAGAGCTTACACTCTACAGGAGAGAGACCTCACTGACCATAAGAGCTTACGCTCTACAGGAGAGAGACCTCACTGACCATAAGAGCTTACACTCTACAGGAGAGAGAGAGACCTCACTGACCATAAGAGCTTACACTCTACAGGAAGAGAGAGACCTCACTGACCATAAGAGCTTACCTCTACAGGAGAGAGACCTCACTGACCATAAGAGCTTACGCTGTACAGGGAGAGAGACCTCACTGACCATAAGAGCTACGCTCTACAGGGAGAGAGAGACCTCACTGAACCATAAGAGCTTACACTCTACAGGAGGAGAGGACCTCACTGACCATAAGAGCTTACACTCTACAGGAGAGAGAGAGACCTCACTGACCATAAGAGCTTACACTCTACAGGAGAGAGAAGACCTCACTGACCATAAGACCTTACACTCTACAGGAGAGAACCTCACTGACCATAAGAGCTTACACTCTACAGGAGAGGACAACCTCACTGACCATAAGAGCTTACACTCTACAGGGAGAGAGATCTCACTGACCATAAGAGCTTACACTCTACAGGAAGAGAGAGACCTCACTGACCATAAGAGCTTACACTCTACAGGAAGAGAGAACCTCACTGACCATAAGAGCTTACACTCTACAGAGAGAGAGAGACCTCACTGACCATAAGAGCTTACGCTCTACAGGAGAGAGAGAGACCTCACTGACCATAAGACCTTAACACTCTACAGGAGAGAGAGACCTCACTGACCATAAGAGCTTACACTCTACAGGAGAGAGAGGACCCTCACTGACCATAAGAGCTTACACTCTACAGGGAGAGAGAGACCTCACTGACCATAAGAGCTTACACTCTACAGGAGAGAGAGACCTCACTGACCATAAGAGCTTACACTCTACAGGAGAGAGAGAGACCTCACTGACCATAAGAGCTTACACTCTACAGGAGAGAGAGACCTCACTGACCATAAGAGCTTACACTCTACAGGAAGAGAGACCTCACTGACCATAAGAGCTTACACTCTACAGGAGAGAGAGACACCTCACTGACCATAGAGCTTACACTCTACAGGAGGAGAGAGAGACCTCACTGACCATAAGAGCTTACACTCTACAGGAGAGAGAGAACCTCACTGACCATAAGAGCTTACACTCTACAGGAGAGAGAGACCTCACTGACCATAAGAGCTTACACTCTACAGGAGAGAGAGAGACCTCACTGACCATAAGAGCTTACACTCTACAGGGAGAGAGAGACCTCATGACCATAAGAGCTTACACTCTACAGGAGAGACCTCACTGACCATAAGAGCTTACACTCTACAGGAGAGAGAGAGACCTCACTGACCATAAGAGCTTACACTCTACAGGAGAGAGAGAGAGACCTCACTGACCATAAGAGCTTACACTCTACAGAGAGAGAGACCTCACTGACCATAAGAGCTTACACTCTACAGGAGAGAGAGACCTCACTGACCATAAGAGCTTACACTCTACAGGAGAGAGAGACCTCACTGACCATAAGAGCTTACACTCTACAGGAGAGAGACCTCACTGACCATAAGAGCTTACACTCTACAGAGAGAGAGACCTCTGACTGACCATAAGAGCTTACACTCTACAGAGAGAGAGAGACCTCACTGACCCATAAGAGCTTACACTCTACAGGAGAGAGAGAGACCTCACTGACCATAAGAGCTTACACTCTACAGGAGAGAGAGACCTCACTGACCATAGAGCTTACACTCTACAGGAGAGAGAGAGACCTCACTGACCATAAGAGCTTACACTCTACAGGGAGAGAGGACCTCACTGACCATAAGAGCTTACACTCTACAGGAGAGAGAGACTGACCTCACTGACCATAAGAGCTTACACTCTACAGGAGAGAGAGAGACCTCACTGACCATAAGAGCTTACACTCTACAGAGAGAGAGAGACCTCACTGACCATAAGAGCTTACACTCTACAGGAGAGAGACCTCACTGACCATAAGAGCTTACACTCTACAGGGGAGAGAGACCTCACTGACCATAAGAGCTTACGCTCTACAGGGAGAGAGACCTCACTGACCATAAGAGCTTACACTCTACAGGGAGAGAGAAGAGACCTCACGACCATAAGAGCTTACCACTCTACAGGAGAACTTGAAGGTACACTCTACAGGGAAGAGAGACCTCACTGACCATAAGAGCTTACACTCTACAGGGAGAGAGAGACCTCACTGACCATAAGAGCTTACACTCTACAGGCAGAGAGAGACCTCACTGACCATAAGAGCTTACACTCTACAGGAGAGAGAGACCTCACTGACCATAGAGCTTACACTCTACAGGAGAGAGAGACCTCACTGACCATAAGAGCTTACACTCTACAGGAGAGAGAAGAGAGACCTCACTGACCATAAGAGCTTACACTCTACAGGACAGGAGAGAGAGACCTCACTGACCCATAAGAGCTTACACTCTACAGGAGAGAGAGAGACCTCACTGACCATAAGAGCTTACACTCTACAGGAGAGAGAGACCTCACTGACCATAAGAGCTTACACTCTACAGGAGAGAGAGACCTCACTGACCATAAGAGCTTACACTCTACAGGAGAGAGAAGAGACCTCACTGACCATAAGAGCTTACACTCTACAGAGAGAGGACCTCACTGACACTAAGAGCTACACTCTACAGAGAGGAGAGAGACCTCACTGACCATAAGAGCTTACACTCTACAGGAGAGAGAGAGACCTCACTGACCATAAGAGCTTACACTCTACAGGAGAGAGAGAGAGACCTCACTGACCATAAGAGCTTACACTCTACAGGAGAGAGAGAGACCTCACTGACCATAAGAGCTTACACTCTACAGGAGAGAGAGACACCTCACTGACCATAAGAGCTTACACTCTACAGGAGAGAGACCTCACTGACCATAAGAGCTTACACTCTACAGGAGAGAGAGAGACCTCACTGGACCATAAGAGCTTACACTCTACAGGAGAGAGACCTCACTGGACCATAAGAGCTTACACTCTACAGGAGAGAGAGACCTCACTGACCATAAGAGCTTACACTCTACAGGGAGGAGAGACCTCACTGACCATAAGAGCTTACACTCTACAGGAGAGAGAGAGACCTCACTGACCATAAGAGCTTACACTCTACAGGAGAGAGAGACCTCACTGACCATAAGAGCTTACACTCTACAGGAGAGAGAGACCTCACTGACCATAAGAGCTTACACTCTACAGGAGAGAGAGAGACCTCACTGACCATAAGAGCTTACACTCTACAGGAGAGAGAGACCTCACTGACCATAAGAGCTTACACTCTACAGGGAGAGGAGACCTCACTGACCATAAGAGCTTACACTCTACAGAGAGAGAGACCTCACTGACCATAAGAGCTTACACTCTACAGGAGAGAGAGACCTCACTGACCATAAGAGCTTACACTCTACGGAGAGAGAGAGACCTCACTGACCATAAGAGCTTACAACTCTACAGGAGAGAGAGACCTCACTGACCATAAGAGCTTACACTCTACAGGAGAGAGAAGACCTCACTGACATAAGAGCTTACACTCTACAGGAGAGAGAGAGACCTCACTGACCATAAGAGCTTACACTCTACAGGAGAGAGAGACCTCACTGACCATAAGAGCTTACACTCTACAGGAGAGAGAGGAGGACTCACTGACCATAAGAGCTTACACTCTACAGGAGAGAGAGAGACCTCAACTGACCATAAGAGCTTACACTCTACAGGAGAGAGAGAGAGACCTCACTGACCATAAGAGCTTACACTCTACAGGAGAGAGAGACCTCACTGACCATAAGAGCTTACACTCTACAGGAGAGAGAGGACCTCACTGACCATAAGAGCTTACACTCTACAGGAAGAGAGACCTCACTGACCATAAGAGCTTACACTCTACAGGAGAGAGAGACCTCACTGACCATAAGAGCTTACACTCTACAGGAGAGAGGACCTCACTGACCATAAGAGCTTACACTCTACAGGGAGAGAGAGACCTCACTGACCATAAGAGCTTACACTCTACAGGAGAGAGAGAGACCTCACTGACCATAAGAGCTTACACTCTACAGGAGAGAGAGACCTCACTGACCATAAGAGCTTACACTCTACAGGAGAGAGAGAGACCTCACTGACCATAAGAGCTTACACTCTACAGGAGAGAGAGAGACCTCACTGACCATAAGAGCTTACGCTCTACAGGAGAGAGAGACCTCACTGACCATAAGACCTTACACTCTACAGGAGAGAGAGAGACCTCACTGACCATAAGAGCTTACACTCTACAGGAGAGAGAGAGACCTCACTGACCATAAGAGCTTACACTCTACAGGAGAGAGAGACCTCACTGACCATAAGAGCTTACACTCTACAGGAGAGACACCTCACTGACCATAAGAGCTTACACTCTACAGGAGAGAGACCTCACTGACCATAAGAGCTTACACTCTACAGGAGAGAGAGAGACCTCACTGACCATAAGAGCTTACACTCTACAGGAGAGACACCTCACTGACCATAAGAGCTTACACTCTACAGGAGAGAGAGACCTCACTGACCATAAGAGCTTACACTCTACAGAGAGAGACCTCACTGACCATAAGAGCTTACACTCTACAGAGAGACACCTCACTGACCATAAGAGCTTACACTCTACAGGAGAGAGACCTCACTGACCATAAGAGCTTACACTCTACAGGAGAGAGAGAGACCTCACTGACCATAAGAGCTTACACTCTACAGGAGAGAGAGAGACCTCACTGACCATAAGAGCTTACACTCTACAGAGAGAGAGAGACCTCACTGACCATAAGAGCTTACACTCTACAGGAGAGAGAGAGAGACCTCACTGACCATAAGAGCTTACACTCTACAGGAGAGAGAGACCTCACTGACCATAAGAGCTTACACTCTACAGGAGAGAGAGACCTCACTGACCATAAGAGCTTACACTCTACAGGGGAGAGAGACCTCACTGACCATAAGAGCTTACACTCTACAGGGGAGAGAGACCTCACTGACCATAAGAGCTTACACTCTACAGGAGAGAGAGAGACCTCACTGACCTTCTCTGTTATTTCCTCATCACCTCCATCTATGTACGTTATAATTATTAGTGCAGGTTTCAGTCATTTTTCGGCAGCCCCCCGCCCCCCCCCCGCTCGGCCTGTACACATAGTACCACGTTTCGCTTGCGCAGTAAGTAGAAGGAGGCCGGTGGCTTTACTCTATACTGTGAGGAGTTTGGCGCAGACAGTGGAGAGGAGACGTCGCCAGCAGAGGGGGGCTCCGGCTGACCCATCTCCTGGGAGCCGCTGTGATCTCAGGATTATCTCTTGGTACCACGGGTTCAGGGATCCGATAACCCGGCCCCAGCTTTGCCCTGCATTACGCCCATCGGCTCAGCCTTATCCCAGCTGCAGGGGGTCTCCTGTGCACAGATGAATCCTTTGTGCGGTTTTATATAAGGAACTCTGGACAGCGTCCAATAATATAGGGTGACATACCAATCTCCTTACCGTACCCGGCCAGAGCCACGCAAGATCCAGAACATACAGAACCAAGTCAAAGGTGCCGGGAAGACCCTAGCTTGAGGAGCGGTGCCAAGGTCATAGTAGGGGTCGTGTTCTCCTGGCGGGCGGTGCGTCCTCCTTGTAGGTGGGGGTCCCAGAGGTCGGACCCACACCTATAACACAATGGGGGCATATCCTAGCAAATTTTTCCATCACATTATACACTGCTCGTTTCCATGGTGACGACCACCCTGCAATCCAGAAGTGGTGGTCGTGCTTGCACAATATAGAAAAAAAAACTCCAGCACTTTTTTCCTATTGGGTGCAAGCACGACCACCACTGCAGGATTGTACGGTGGCTGTAACCATGGAAACGAACAGTGTATAATGTGACGAAAAAATAAATCCAGTCAGCAAAAGAAGCAACATGGAGAATCACTATACATTAGTAAGAGCCTTGTATTATTCTACATGATATCATAGTGGCTGAAGTGAGAGGAGGAGGACGCTGCGGTCACCAGTACAAGGCACAGACCAGTGATGGACAATGAGGCCTTCCCCTACGGGCAGACCTGCGTGCTTCCCCTACGGGCAGACCTGCGTGCTTCCCCTATGGGCGGACCTGCGTGCTTCCCCTACGGGCGGACCTGCGTGCTTCCCCTACGGGCGGACCTGCGTGCTTCCCCTACGGGCGGACCTGCATGCTTCCCCTACGGGCGGACCTGCGTGCTTCCCCTACTCCATATAACACTGGGATTTGATGTGAAGCACAGGCCGAGAACACCACAGCTCAGGAAGGGCATTAAACGCCTGCACGTTCGCCCAGCGCTGCGCGTGTGCCACAGGGAACGGGTCCAGGTAAGAAACAGCCTCCACAGGGTGAGACTCTGGGGTGATGGCAGGAGCGCACTCGCCGGTGTTGGACGCACATTCCGGATGTGGAGTCGCCTTTCAAAGTAAATACGACTGACATTCCCGACAGCACAAGAAGAATTGATCATTTTCCGTTAATCGTGCATTTTCCATTCGCATCTTTCTGGATTTTCCACGTGCGGTTTTGTGGTGGAAGTGGCTTGGAACAGAACAAAACTTTTTCCTCTCCACCATTCCCGTGGCGCTATCGCCGGGAGGAGGGGGAGGGGGGCGTGATTCCACTTCTGTCCTGCAGGTGTAAAGGATTCAGATATTCGTGCTCAATGCTGAACAGCACGAAACGCGGGCGACAAATGTCTATACATGAGCCTCACCCTGACCAAACCTGAGCGGAGGAGGGGAGACGGCGACCACAGTGACTGCACCAGCAGAATAGTGAGTGCAGCTCTGGAGTATAATACAGGATATAACTCAGGATCAGTACAGTATAAGTAATGTATGTACACAGTGACTGCACCAGCAGAATAGTGAGTGCAGCTCTGGAGTATAATACAGGATATAACTCAGGATCAGTACAGGATAAGTAATGTATGTACACAGTGACTACACCAGCAGAATAGTGAGTGCAGCTCTGGAGTATAATACAGGATGTAACTCAGGATCAGTACAGGATAAGTAATGTATGTACACAGTGACTGCACCAGCAGAATAGTGAGTGCAGCTCTGGAGTATAATACAAGATGTAACTCAGGATCAGTACAGGATAAGTAATGTATGTACACAGTGACTGCACCAGCAGAATAGTGAGTGCAGCTCTGGAGTATAATACAGGATAAGTAATATATGTACATACTGTTCATGGACTGTTTACGGATGTGATCTGTGGACTTGTATGGTCAGATATAGTCCATATGTGAGATATTTTCTGGTGACATCTTTGCAGTGGCAATAGACCTGTCATATATTTCAGTCACCGAAAAAAAGCCTCTAAAACTTAACGTTTACCGTAATACACTTAAAACAGACACAACACAAATAAACATAATAAAGATAGTGATGTAAGGATAGTTTACACGGCGCCCACGTATTCACCTATATAAGTCCGGTATATTGGTGACAGTAAGTAAAGTCATCCAGAGTCAGGTGCTGGTAGGAGTATATAGAAGGGGCGGGATATTGATGATGGTTGTGATATTTAGGATCCTAGCATAGGAATAAAAATCCCCAATTATATATTTATCTGAATGAGCCCCCACCACATCCACTAGTGATTGCCTGAAGGATGGCAGTCGGTCTGCTCTAAGGGCTGCATTACACCACCAGATTATCTGACCAATAGATCTGTGTGTAAATGATTGCTCAGATCATCTGTCGGTGTAATGCAGCCATTAGACCAGATGCAAGTAATGAAGATGTCTTTGGTTGTTGAGGGTGCGCCCCTCCTGTAATACTGTAAGGACTATCTCTCTGGCATGCCGTGTCTCACAAGAATGGCTATGATCTGTAAGGCATAGGGCGGCATTGTATTTCTTCAGGTTGGAATGTATTAGTGGTGCCAAGTCATGAACATACGGATCCACACAATATAACATGGACCCAGAGTTCAGGGTGGCACCGGTCCTGTATGGTTCAGGAGATGGGTGCCCGTAGTGCCAATGCTATGCCGTCTACAAGCCGAGAAGAATGTTTGGTTTGGCAGAGGTTCCATAATCTTGTCTTTTATCACTTCTCAGTTTTTAGGGACCCGATAATGATAAAGCTGAATTCAGGAGAATAAGGGCGAGGAAGATGAACAGAGATGTCTGGACGTTCTGCTGCAGATGGTCTCTCGTTACCATGAACATCCACCAATGGCATCATAGGTTCAGGTGCTCACTTCTTGCCCCAGGATTTCTGGTTCTCGCACCCTCCATCCAGGTCTCAAACCTTGTTCCATCTTTAGTCCTTTTGGTGACTACTACCTGGGGCTCCAATTGGGAAGGCTCCACCCTCGTTCAGCCATGTCCGCTCCCCTGACATGTCCGGCTTAGTAAATGTTTGCACGCCCCATAGAGCGGTAGTCATGCTGAAGTCTAAGGGGGGAAGGGGAAAATATCCGCAGAAAGTGGATGATGCAAAATGGTTTCCTGATTTTGAGGATCCAGCAAGACGTGGAAGACGACTGAGGAGGTAAGATTGGGACGTGAATGCACTGGCTCAGACCAGAGGTCCATGGTGACGCGTTACCTTAACGACCGAAGCGAGAACATCAGGAACAACTAAGACTTTCATGATTTTTAAAGACTTCCTAGTAATGGTAAATTTATGGATCACATTTAGGAGATTGCTGCTGCATAAAGAGCAACACAGCTTAATTATAACCTGCCCGACGTCATCAGACCAAAGAGCAACAAAGTGCAGAGCCAAGAACAGTCTGACTGAAGGTGACGGACACAGACAACCTTAGTCTTATACTGTGGAGGAGATTGCTGCATGTCAATGTGTCTCCTCCACTGACGAGCGATGGCATTAGTGATCACTGCTCCCCATACTGTGGAGGAGATCGCTGCATATCAATGTGTCTCTTCCACTGACGAGTGATGGCATTAGTGATCACTGCTCCCCATACTGTGGAGGAGATCACTGCATGTCAATGTGTCTCCTCCACTGACGAGAAATGGCATTAGTGATCACTGCTCTTCATACTGTGGAGGAGATCGCTGCATATCAATGTGTCTCTTCCACTGACGAGCGATGGCATTAGTGATCACTGCTCCCCATACTGTGGAGGAGATCACTGCATGTCAATGTGTCTCCTCCACTGACAAGCAGGAGGTTGTCAGGAAGGAGCACTTCTGTATGAGGGCCTCTACAGTAAAGCTCTGGGCATGACAGGTAGTATTTATGGCCGGCCTCACACATCACTCGTCAATCTGTAAAGATTATCAAATTAACAGTCCGGTCACCGCAGATTTCACCCATTTGAAGTGAATTTACAATGTGGATGTCGGGCAGACTTCGTTACCACACAACATGAGGGTCTGCTGTGTCCACTCCTAAGGGTGTTATCTAAGTGCCCCCCCGGTCTTCACCTTTTAAACCCTATACAGGGATCTCGACTTCGTTGCTGAGGAGCCACCAGGCTGCTACCTCTTGCAGTATTCTCTATTCGGTAGACTGCTGACCTACCGGGGTCAAGAGGCAGGGGTCAGGCAACTAGTGTCAGGGCAGGCAGGCCGAGGTCAGTACAAGAAGCAGAGGGTGAAATACAGAGACAGGCAGAAGTCACTACACACCCTTGCAGAAGTGGAGTGGAGGGAGCAGCCTGGGCGGAGTGGAGGGAGCAGCCTGGGCGGAGTGGAGGGAGCAGCCTGGGCGGAGTGGAGGGAGGCAGCCTGGGCGGAGTGGAGGGAGCAGCCTGGCGGAGTGGAGGGAGCAGCCTGGGCGGAGTGGAGGGAGCAGCCTGGGCGGAGTGGAGGGAGCAGCCTGGGCGGAGTGGAGGGAGCAGCCTGGGCGGAGTGGAGGGAGCAGCCTGGGCGGAGTGGAGGGAGCAGCCTGGGCGGAGTGGAGGGAGCAGCCTGGGCGGAGTGGAGGAGCAGCCTGGGCGGAGTGGAGGGAGCAGCCTGGGCGGAGTGGAGGGAGCAGCCTGGGCGGAGTGGAGGGAGCAGCCTGGGGGGCGGAGTGGAGGGAGCAGCCTGGGCGGAGTGGAGGGAGCAGCCTGGGCGGAGTGGAGGGAGCAGCCTGGGCGGAGTGGAGGGAGCAGCCTGGGCGGAGTGGAGGGAGCAGCCTGGGCGGAGTGGAGGGAGCAGCCTGGGCGGAGTGGAGGGAGCAGCCTGGGCGGAGTGGAGGGAGCAGCCTGGGCGGAGTGGAGGGAGCAGCCTGGGCGGAGTGGAGGGGAGCAGCCTGGGCGGAGTGGAGGGAGCAGCCTGGGCGGAGTGGAGGAGCAGCCTGGGCGGAGTGGAGGAGCAGCCTGGGCGGAGTGGAGGGAGCAGCCTGGGCGGAGTGGAAGGAGCGGAGCAGCCTGGGCGGAGTGGAGGGAGCAGCCTGGGCGGAGTGGAGGGAGCAGCCTGGGCGGAGTGGAGGGAGCAGCCTGGGCGGAGTGGAGGGAGCAGCCTGGGCGGAGTGGAGGGAGCAGCCTGGGCGGAGTGGAGGGAGCAGCCTGGGCGGAGTGGACGGAGTAGTGCCAATCTGGTAGCTGGACCCACGGGGCAAGAGGAAAAGGAAGCCGGTGGGCCCAGGAGCAGTGGAATAGGGAAGCAATGTGGTGGCCATGCCAACCAGGAGGAGTGGAGGCGGGCAGACTGCCACCATACCATGGTCAAGGCTTTCACTCCTCCTTCATGTACAAATGGAATTTTCTACTAAATTCCTGATCAGAACTAAAAGATTCCTGATTTATAACACAGGTTATAGGAGGCACATTAATAACCGCTATACCTGGAGCCCGCCTCCCCATAACTTTGGCACATTCAGCGCCAGTTCTAAATATAAGACAGCTTCCTTGCCGTATTACGTTTAGACCCTTTTCTTAGCCCCTCCCCTTCGGCACCACGATCACTTGGCAGATTTCTGATTAATTAATGACGCCCTACGTGTTTATAAACGGGTTTCCCATGGTTTCATTAAGGTCGGGTATATTCGGGATGAGGTAAAGCCCACATTATTCCTCCTGGAAGCAGCAGATGACTGTAACACCAGAAAGAAGAGCATTTATTGTTCAAATCGACCCAAAAATCTGCTGTACACGTCGCACGGGTCTTCTACACAATCATTGACACTCGTCCAAAATGGAGGTGTGGCATAGTGAGAAGGAGGTGTGGCTTAAAACGCACTACTGTGTGCCAAAAACATGGCACTTTGTTGTTTTTTTTTAAGGTGCACCAGGCCATTTAATAGGGGGTATAAAGGGTACGGCAGTCAGCCCAGCATCAGGCCCCGTCTGGTCCTAATATTAGACAGTGTTAATAAATCCCCTCCAATGACTGAGAACTTTAACAGCTTTATTTACAGGACAGTGGAGCGTCCCTTTAAGTGCACAGCATCCTGCCAGGGCTACAGGACAGAGATGGGAAGCAGATGGAAGTCTTGTGATGAGCTCATCCGACATGTCGCTCTCACACTCGTGAACATACATTTCTTTGGCTCCGATATTACATTCAGTTCTTCTTATAGTGACGGCTCTTAAGGTGAAGAGTGTTTACTCCGCACGGCAAGAAAAAACTGCTTCATCAGCTAAATAAAGGATCTCCTCATCTGCATTCAGCTCCACGCTGCCGGCCGCTGTCTGCAAACATGGGACATTTGTGGAGCTTGTGTTTGTCGACCTCAGTAACGCGGCTCACTGTCTATTGTGCGGACACAGAATGTGACCGCGCTCGCCACCTATGGTCTATGTACAGGGCAGCGGAGGGCGTGCAGTAGATGTGAAGCGCTGTGTCTAGCCTGGGGTTACCTCACAGACACTGCAGCCGCAGCTCCCTCCTCCGCCTGCAAGTTATTCTATTCATCTAGGTGGAGTTTTAGCAATTTGGGGGTCATGCTTCGACCCCATTTCTTTCTATGGTGGCCCTATTACACCGTCATCCTTGGTTGTGTGGCAACTCTGGTGCCCAAGATGGCCAGGTAGCCCTCGCCTTACTCCATGAAGCACAACAAAGGAAACCGCGGAACTCAAAATACCCCACAAAAGAATGGAAACAATCAGCAGGTCCGCTTCCCGCTTCCATGAATAAGGTTTTCATGTTTCCCTCCTTTATCTTCTCAGATGTCTTGAAGTTGCTGAGTGAGGAGAAGTACTTACTTCTGGTCTCAGATTCTTTACAAGGAAATGAGCTGCACTGAAAAGTATGGTGGCCCGCTGCAGGTACATTAAAACCCGTTCACCTTTCCTTACGCTGATGAGATGATCGTACGATTGTTAAGCATTTTAATGAGCACTAAAATCCAACAAAGAGCAAACGCTCATCTCCACCTCGTCACCGCCGAACACAGCAATCACAGGCAGGTCCAAACCTCCTGCAGGCACGGAAAAGTCCGGAGAAAGGAGTCGTCCAGATTTATTTCAGGATTAGCTACATGGCTGCAGTAAAAACGTCTGTATGAAATCTTACGGCCCTCGCTCTGATTCACCATCTCGCCCTCTTACACTCTTACACGTCGTCCGTCTTCGGGGGGGGGGGGGGCGTCGTCCGTCTTCGGGGGGGGGCGTCGTCCGTCTTCGGGGGGGGGGCGTCGTCGTCCGTCTTCGGGGGGGCGTCGTCGTCCGTCTTCGGGGGGGGGCGTCGTCGTCCGTCTTCGGGGGGGGCGTCGTCGTCCGTCTTCGGGGGGGGGCGTCGTCGTCCGTCTTCGGGGGGGGGCGTCGTCGTCCGTCTTCGGGGGGGGGCGTCGTCGTCCGTCTTCGGGGGGGCGTCGTCGTCCGTCTTCGGGGGGGGCGTCGTCGTCCGTCTTCGGGGGGGGCGTCGTCGTCCGTCTTCGGGGGGGGGCGTCGTCGTCCGTCTTCGGGGGGGGCGTCGTCCGTCTTCGGGGGGGGCGTCCGTCTTCGGGGGGGGGCGTCCGTCTTCGGGGGGGGGGCGTCCGTCTTCGGGGGGGGGGCGTCCGTCTTCGGGGGGGGCGTCCGTCTTCGGGGGGGGGCGTCCGTCTTCGGGGGGGGGCGTCCGTCTTCGGGGGGGGCGTCCGTCTTCGGGGGGGGGGGGGCGTCCGTCTTCGGGGGGGGCGTCCGTCTTCGGGGGGGGGGGGCGTCGTCTTCGGGGGGGGGGGCGTCCGTCTTCGGGGGGGGGGGGGGCGTCCGTCTTCGGGGGGGGGCGTCCGTCTTCGGGGGGGCGTCGTCTTCGGGGGGGGCGTCCGTCTTCGGGGGGGGGGCGTCCGTCTTCGGGGGGGGGGCGTCCGTCTTCGGGGGGGGGGCGTCCGTCTTCGGGGGGGGGGCGTCCGTCTTCGGGGGTCCGTTTCGGGGGGGGGGCGCGTCCGTCTTCGGGGGGGGGGCGCGTCCGTCTTCGGGGGGGGCGCGTCCGTCTTCGGGGGGGGGCGTCGTCCGTCTTCGGGGGGGGCGTCGTCCGTCTTCGGGGGGGGGGCGTCGTCCGTTCTTCGGGGGGGGGGCGTCGTCCGTCTTCGGGGGGGGCGTCGTCCGTCTTCGGGGGGGGGGCGTCGTCCGTCTTCGGGGGGGGCGTCGTCCGTCTTCGGGGGGGCGTTGTCCATCTTTACTTTGTGTGCCTGCACCAGATTTATGAAATGTTGCACCTTAATAACATATTGAGCCTGAGTGCAATAAGTGCGGTTTACACCTTTTTGTGTAAGTACCCCGGGGGGCTGCCATATTCCAGGGCTCATTATCCTCGGTTACGGATGAAATGGGCACCTGAACACTTAGCACATAGATACCTATAACCAGATCTTCTGGTAGACTATATGGAGAGGGGAGGGGTGTTTGATGAAACTTGACTTGGGTCCCTTCCGCCTTCTCTGTAAAGAGGAGTTTGAATGGTGGCAGGTGGTATACTGCACCCGACCGTGCCCCTCATCATTGGCCCCCTGACATGTAATATTCCTGTGCGGGCATGGGGCGTCGGATCGGTGGCGCACACAGTTGTCCTGCCTGTTTGCTTTAAGGTTGCAAAGTGGTTGGCTTTGCATACGAGATCTGGCTACTCGCCCCGTGACTCAGGTATCTGCTCTTTACACAATCTCACGGGGGTGGTTGGCTCTGCTGTTCTTTTTGACTGCTTAATCTCCCAGAAAATAGGCCAGAGAGGCCTCCACAATAGCGGAGCATTCCTCAGTAATGACTGGGTATTGAGTAATGTTTACGAGCTGGCATTACTATGGCAGAAGCACTGTACACACAAGTGGTGCCCGGAGAGTCTCCTCAGCCTGTGCCATGAAGCCTATCTGCCACACTCCTGGGTACAGGCCCGGACCTGACTGTCACTGACTCTATTGTCAGGGTACTGTGGCTGCCGTAATGGGAGCACTGGTTTTTGTAGGGGCCCCGGGCTTAGGTGTAGGACTCTACAACTGGTTATTAAGGCAGAATTACAGCATAAACTACTGAAAACCAACACAAATAAGGCTGAGAGCCCCTCATATAGAGAAGAGGTGCGCAGCAGCCAGAAGTTGTCCCCGATATAAAGTAGGACGCGAGGCCGCGCTCACACCTTCACTACTGGAATCGTGAGCGACACATATAGGTCAGATTCATGTACGTATTCAGGTGGATTTGCTAATTATTGGTTAAACAGCCACTTACCTCACCCAGACGGGCCAAACGACTTGATGGAAGTAATGACATACGTGCCCGCAGGACGCAGGATAATTATAGGTGAAAAGGAACAAGTCCTGACTCTCATGGGCACCTCCACGGCGCGGCTGCACTAGGACTGCTTAATGCGGATGTTCCAGTGAGAACACAAATTCAGCTCACGGGACAAGAACCATGGCCGCTCACACCGCCGTGGAATAGGAAGTGATGAGAAGCTCTGCAGCTTTCTAATAAGGCCCAGAATTAATTCTGTGTCTGCACATGTCCAAAAATCCTGGCATCTAATCAATACCTTCTATAAAGTTAGACAAAAGTGTCTGCACCACACGTGTCAGCAGACCTGGTGCAGGACTAGACAGCTGGTCTAAGTTTATGCCAAAGTAATCCAGGCCTAGAGCCTATAGCCGATCAGACACCAAAGCCAGGCTGTATACAGCACAGGACACAGGCTGGAAGAGGCCGGGGTCGGCACCGCATCACTCATTTCAGTGTCAGCAGCACTACTGGGGGCACTATGAGGGGCATCATTATAACTGGGGCAGCACTACTGGGCCACTATGAGGGGCATCATTATAACTGGGGCAGCACTACTGGGGGTACCATTATCACTGGGGCAGCACTACTGGGCCACTATGAGGGGCATCATTATAACTGGGGCAGCACTACTGGGGGTACCATTATCACTGGGGCAGCACTATTGGGGGCATCATTATCACTGGGGCAGCACTACTGGGCCACTATGAGGGGCATCATTATAACTGGGGAGCACTACTGGGGGCACAATCATAACTGGGGCAGCACTGCTTTTGCCACTATGAGGGGCATTATTATCAGTGGGGCAGCACTACTGGGGGCACTATGGGGGGCATTATTATAACTGGGGCAGCACTACTGGGGGCATTATTATAACTGGGGCAGCACTACTGGGGGCACTATGGGGGGCATTATAACTGGGGCAGCACTACTGGGGGCACTATGGGGGGCATTATTATAACTGGGGCAGCACTACTGGGGGCATTATTATAACTGGGGCAGCACTACTGGGGGCACTATGGGGGGCATTATAACTGGGGCAGCACTACTGGGGGCACTATGGGGGCATCATTATAACTGGGGCAGCACTACCAGGGGCACTATGGGGGGCATTATTAATAACTGGGGCAGCACTACCAGGGGCACTATGGGGGGCATTATTATAACTGGGGCAGCACTACCAGGGGCACTATGGGGGGCATTATTATAACTGGGGCAGCACTACTGGGTGCACTATGAGGGGCATTATCAGTGGGGCAGCACTACTGGGGGCACTATGGGGGCATCATTATAAACTGGGGCAGCACTACTGGGGGCATTATTATAACTGGGGCAGCACTACTGGGGGCACTATGGGGGCATCATTATAACTGGGGCAGCACTACTG
The DNA here is from genome assembly GCA_900303285.1 of Rhinella marina. Taxonomy (NCBI): domain Eukaryota; kingdom Metazoa; phylum Chordata; class Amphibia; order Anura; family Bufonidae; genus Rhinella; species Rhinella marina. Next base: position 239,994 of record ONZH01029565.1, on the reverse strand, counting down.
GGGGCACTATGGGGGCATCATTATAACTGGGGCAGCACTACTGGGGGCACTATGGGGGCATCATTATAACTGGGGCAGCACTACTGGGGGCACTATGGGGGCATCATTATAACTGGGGCAGCACTACTGGGGGTACCATTATCACTGGGGCAGCACTACTGGGCCACTATGAGGGGCATCATTATAACTGGGGCAGCACTACTGGGGGTACCATTATCACTGGGGCAGCACTATTGGGGGCATCATTATCACTGGGGCAGCACTACTGGGCCACTATGAGGGGCATCATTATAACTGGGGAGCACTACTGGGGGCACAATCATAACTGGGGCAGCACTGCTTTGCCACTATGAGGGGCATTATTATCAGTGGGGGCAGCACTACTGGGGGCACTATGGGGGGCATTATTATAACTGGGGCAGCACTACTGGGGGCATTATTATAACTGGGCAGCACTACTGGGGGCACTATGGGGGGCATTATTATAACTGGGGCAGCACTACTGGGTGCACTATGAGGGGCATTATCAGTGGGGCAGCACTACTGGGGGCACTATGGGGGCATCATTATAACTGGGGCAGCACTACCAGGGGCACTATGGGGGGCATTATTTATAACTGGGGCAGCACTACCAGGGGCACTATGGGGGGCATTATTATAACTGGGGCAGCACTACCAGGGGCACTATGGGGGGCATTATTATAACTGGGGCAGCACTACTGGGTGCACTATGAGGGGCATTATTATCAGTGGGGCAGCACTACTGGGGGCACTATGGGGGCATCATTATAACTGGGGCAGCACTACTGGGGGCATTATTATAAACTGGGGCAGCACTACTGGGGGCACTATGGGGGCATCATTATAACTGGGGCAGCACTACTGGGGCACTATGGGCATCATTATAACTGGGGCAGCACTACTGGGGGCACTATGGGGGCATCATTATAACTGGGCAGCACTACTGGGGGCACTATGGGGGCATCATTATAACTGGGGCAGCACTACTGGGGGCACTATGGGGGGCATCATTATAACTGGGGCAGCACTACTGGGGGCACTATGGGGGCATTATTATAACTGGGGCAGCACTACTGGGGCATTATTATAACTGGGGCAGCACTACTGGGGGCACTATGGGGGAATCATTATAACTGGGGCAGCACTACCGGGGGCACTATGGGGGGCATCATTATAACTGGGGCAGCACTACTGGGGGTACTTGGGGGGCATCATTTAACTGGGGCAGCACTACTGGGGGTACCATTATCACTGGGGCAGCACTACTGGGGGCACTATGGGGGCACTATGGGGCATCATTATAACTGGGGCAGCACTACTGGGGGCACTATGGGGGCATCATTATAACTGGGGCAGCACTACTGGGGGCACTATGGGGGCATCATTATAACTGGGGGCAGCACTACTGGGGGCACTATGGGGGGCATCATTATAACTGGGGCAGCACTACTGGGGGCACTATGGGGGCATTATTATAACTGGGGCAGCACTACTGGGGGCATTATTATAACTGGGGCAGCACTACTGGGGCACTATGGGGCATCATTATAACTGGGGCAGCACTACTGGGGGCACTATGGGGGCATCATTATAACTGGGGCAGCACTACTGGGGGCACTATGGGGGGCATCATTATAACTGGGGCAGCACTACTGGGGGCACTATGAGGGGCATTATGATCAGTGGGGCAGCACTACTGGGCAACCATTATAACTGGGGCAACACTACTGGGCCACTATGGGGGGCATAATTATAACTGGGGTAGCACTACTGGGTCACTATGAGGGGGCATTATTGAAGGGGGCACTATCTGTGTGGTTTACATGGGGGCTATATTTCTGCAGTACAGTACTGGGGAGCACCGTGGGCACAGTATTGGGGGTGGCAGGACAAGGCGGATGATGGGAAAATAGGAAACTAAGACATCCGTGTGGCAAACTTCAGAGATGGGACGTGGCTGAAAGAAGACATCATGGCGGTCTGCCTCCAATGGAGAAGATGAGGAAAGTGAACAATAGATGTCACTGGATGTACGTGACGCTGTCTTCTCCTGTAGGTTTAGTGCCGAGCAATATAATGTGATCGTCACCAATCATGGCTCCTAAAGTGATGTCTCTCATTTTGATGGGAAACTTAATGCTGCATGCTGCGCTATTCTATTCTGTGAAATCTGAGGGAACTGCTGACAGAGGCCTGGAACAGACCCTACGAGCGGGGCGTGAGGAGAGCCTCGTCTTATTAACATTTATATCAGTTTTTGCTTCCTTGGGGGCACTTGGTCCAAACTTCTTGTCGATAAGGGGCACTTGGCGTGACCAGGCTGAGAACTGCAGTCCTACAGGACAGATGATGTTAATGGCACTTAGCAGAAGTGAGGCTGAGCTGCAGACATGTCTCCTGGGGCTCTGCACCTCTTCTAATCACTTTCCTACCTCCAGAGGAAACCGTAACCTAATAAACAAAGGTAGAAATGTCCCCTGGGGCCGGACTACCAGAACAGGACCGGGCTTCCTGAAAACCTCTTAAAGTTTTCTGTTCGGCTGTCGGTGACACTAGTGACGGTCAGTGTCCGCTGATGTATTATTACTTCTACTGGTCAGGTGTCCACAACGACGGCTTCATCACAATTTACAGTGTGTATTAGACAGTCCTCATACGTACTCTGATCGGTCCCTATTGTCCTGCTGTACGGGTCCAGTGTAAGGACGTGTTTGTGGAAGCGCTCATACCGATGCTGTATCTGCTTTACTGTCCTACTACCTCAGACCCTCACCTACAATGACCCCACAACCCCGGAGCACAGGTATTAGACACAGCAAGGGTCTCTGCAGGTTTCCCTGCCACAAATGAACTACAAATCCCTGCAAACCTTGGGGTGTAATGTGGGCTCCTCTGCACAGTGTGCATTTTGGGAGCACAGGCTTATATACTGTGAAGGAGACCGGACTGAACTTCATACATACAGGCTTATATACTGTGAAGGAGACCGGACTGAACTTCATACATACAGGCTTATATACTGTGAAGGAGACCGGACTGAACTTCATACATACAGGCTTATATACTGTGAAGGAGACCGGACTGAACTTCATACATACAGGCTTATATACTGTGAAGGAGACCGGACTGAACTTCATACATACAGGCTTATATACTGTGAAGGAGACCGGACTGAACTCATACATACAGGCTTATATACTGTGAAGGAGACCGGACTGAACTTCATACATACAGGCTTACATACTGTGAAGGAGACCGGACTGAACTTCATACATACAGGCTTATATACTGTGAAGGAGACCGGACTGAACTTCATACATACAGGCTTATATACTGTGAAGGAGACCGGACTGAACTTCATACATACAGGCTTATATACTGTGAAGGAGACCGGACTGAACTTCATACATACAGGCTACATACTGTGAAGGAGACCGGACTGAACTTCAACATACAGGCTTATATACTGTGAAGGAGACCGACTGAACTTCATACATACAGGCTTATATACTGTGAAGGAGACCGGACTGAACTTCAATACATACAGGCTTACTATACTGTGAAGGAGACCGGACTGAACTTCATACACACAGGCTTATATACTGTGAAGGAGACCGGACTGAACTTCATACACACAGGCTTATATTTACTGTGAAGAGACCGGACTGAACTTCATACATACAGGCTTATATACTGTGAAGGAGACCGGACTGAACTTCATACATACAGGCTTACATACTGTGAAGGAGACCGGACTGAACTTCATACATACAGGCTTATATACTGTGAAGGAGACCCGGACTGAACTTCATACATACAGGCTTACATACTGTGAAGGAGACCGGACTGAACTTCATACATACAGGCTTATATACTGTGAAGGAGACCGGTAACTGTGAGGACGGACTGAACTTCATACATACAGGCTTATATACTGTGAAGGAGACCGGACTGAACTTCATACATACAGGCTTATATACTGTGAAGGAGACTGGACTGCAGCTTCATACACACAGGCTTATATACTGTGAAGGAGACCAGACTGAACTTCATACATACAGGCTTATATACTGTGAAGGAGACCAGACTGAACTTCATACATACAGGCTTATATACTGTGAAGGAGACCGGACTGAACTTCATACACACAGGCTTATATACTGTGAAGGAGACCGGACTGAACTTCATACATACAGGCTTATATACTGTGAAGGAGACCGGACTGAACTTCATACATACAGGCTTATATACTGTGAAGGAGACTGGACTGAACTTCATACATTACAGGCTTATATACTGTGAAGGAGACCGGACTGAACTTCATACATACAGGCTTATATACTGTGAAGGAGACCGGACTGAACTTCATACATACAGGCTTATATACTGTGAAGAAGACCGGACTGAACTTCATACATACAGGCTTATATACTGTGAAGGAGACCGGACTGAACTTCATACATACAGGCTTATATACTGTGAAGGAGACTGGACTGCAGCTTCATACATACAGGCTTATATACTGTGAAGGAGACTGGACTGCAGCTTCATACACACAGGCTTATATACTGTGAAGGAGACCGGACTGAACTTCATACATACAGGCTTATATACTGTGAAGGAGACCGGACTGAACTTCATACATACAGGCTTATATACTGTGAAGGAGACCGGACTGAACTTCATACATACAGGCTTATATACTGTGAAGGAGACCGGACTGAACTTCATACATACAGGCTTATATACTGTGAAGGAGACCGGACTGAACTTCATACATACAGGCTTATATACTGTGAAGGAGACCGGACTGAACTTCATACACACAGGCTTATATACTGTGAAGGAGACCGGACTGAACTTCATACATACAGGCTTATATACTGTGAAGGAGACCGGACTGAACTTCATACATACAGGCTTATATACTGTGAAGGAGACCGGACTGAACTTCATACATACAGGCTTATATTACTGTGAAGGAGACTGGACTGCAGCTTCATACACACAGGCTTATATACTGTGAAGGAGACCAGACTGAACTTCATACATACAGGCTTATATACTGTGAAGGAGACCAGACTGAACTTCATACATACAGGCTTATATACTGTGAAGGAGACCGGACTGAACTTCATACACCACAGGCTTATATACTGTGAAGGAGACCGGACTGAACTTCATACATACAGGCTTATATACTGTGAAGGAGACCGGACTGAACTTCATACATACAGGCTTATATACTGTGAAGGAGACTGGACTGAACTTCATACATACAGGCTTATATACTGTGAAGGAGACCGGACTGAACTTCATACATACAGGCTTATATACTGTGAAGGAGACCGGACTGAACTTCATACATACAGGCTTATATACTGTGAAGAAGACCGGACTGAACTTCATACATACAGGCTTATATACTGTGAAGGAGACTGGACTGCAGCTTCATACATACAGGCTTACATACTGTGAAGGAGACCGGACTGAACTTCATACATACAGGCTTATATACTGTGAAGGAGACCGGACTGAACTTCATACATACAGGCTTATATACTGTGAAGGAGACTGGACTGCAGCTTCATACACACAGGCTTATATACTGTGAAGGAGACCGGACTGAACTTCATACATACAGGCTTATATACTGTGAAGGAGACCGGACTGAACTTCATACATACAGGCTTATATACTGTGAAGGAGACCGGACTGAACTTCATACATACAGGCTTATACTGTGAAGGAGACCGGACTGAACTTCATACATACAGCTTATACTGTGAAGGAGACCGGACTGAACTTCATACATACAGGCTTATATACTGTGAAGGAGACCGGACTGCAGCTTCATACATACAGGCTTATATACTGTGAAGGAGACCGGACTGCAACTTCATACATACAGGCTTATATACTGTGAAGGAGACCGGACTGAACTTCATACATACAGGCTTATATACTGTGAAGGAGACCGGACTGAACTTCATACATACAGGCTTATATACTGTGAAGGAGACCGGACTGAACTTCATACATACAGGCTTATATACTGTGAAGGAGACCGGACTGAACTTCATACATACAGGCTTATATACTGTGAAGGAGACCGGACTGAACTTCATACACACTTCCTGATTGTTAAAGAAAGGACATCGGCAGGTCTGGAAAGAAAATAGATGAATCTTGGAGAAAATATAACAAATATCACAAACTTGCTACACAATTCTGGAGAAATCAGCAATATTCGGTTTAGAACACAATAATACATTTAGTATGTTAGGACGGTTTTCTTAAAATAGATCCTTGTGAATGAAACCACACGACCTCCCTGCAGAGTCATTTCCGGGATCCTCTTCACATCATGAGGACTACAACCACAGCAATCTGCTATTAAGTACACATACAACCATCAGCTCACAGCGGGGCCCCTCTGACCCATGTACAAGGTGAAGACGCTGCTCTAAGGGGCCCGGCACTCTGTAGGACTGGTTCTGCGAGTCCAGGCAGTAACTACCACGTTATAATGCCCGGTCTGCAGGGATATGGGCCAAGAAGTGTGGCTCCGTGCCATTTACTGCCACAGATCAGAGGAGGACTCAGCCTTCTTACTGCTCATTTCTAAATCTAGACAAAACAATATTTTAAGAAAAAAAACATCCAATGCACAAAACACGGCAAGATGCATAACTAGACTAAAATGCACATCGTCGGTGTAAAGCCGTATCCAGATTATCTTCTCTGGCCAAGCAGGAATGGTAGACACGCTGAGAAAGTCACAAAGAGGTCGTCCAAGACTCACCGGGAGCGGCTTTCATCTCCTCCGCCTGTGAGAGCCCCCCATAGGGCACCATGAAAACCCTATAGCTGACATGTCTGCTGTCAGCCCCAGCCCAGCAGGCCCTCACCCAGTCTGATCCATGCTGGTTCAGCAGAACATTTAATAAGTGTCAGCCTCGAAGTCAAGTCAATCAACCCTTATAGTGAAGAAGCTTTAGTATGCCACACACAAGCACAGGACATAAACACTGGCTGGCACAGACCCAGGACGTGGGCAGAGCAGATACCAGCTGACTCTCCAGCTCCAGAGGTCAATGGGGTCCAGAATGCAAAGAGAAACTAGAATTACAGCAGATATTTCATGTGCAGAAGAGAATAATACTGTCAGGTGTCATATATAAAGGAGATAGAAGAGCCACCAGCCCCACCGACACCATAGACTTCTATACTACTCATCCATCATTCACACCCTGAGAGAAACAGAACATGAAGGAAGGTGAATTCATACTCCGAACACGTCACCGACATGTGGTATAATAACCGTCACCTCTGATCGCAATTGTACTGTTTATGTAGAGATATCATCTCCATAACAAGTGAGTCACTGAGTAAATCTATTACATTACTGAGGTTACTTTCACACTTGGGGTTTCCCTTTCCGCAACTGAGATCCGTCATAGGTTCTCATAGGGTCTCAATAGCAGAGCAGGGGTGGGGGATTGTTATACACTGTGGTAATGGTAGATTACACGGCTAGAGGCTGGATGTTATACACTGTGGTAATGGCAGACTGCATGGCTAGAGGCTGGATGTTATACACTGTGGTAATGGTAGATTACATGGCTAGAGGCTGGATGTTATACACTGTGGTAATGGTAGACTGCATGACTAGAGGCTGGATGTTATACACTGTGGTAATGGTAGACTGCATGGCTAGAGGCTGGATCTTATACACTGTGGTAATGGTAGATTACATGGCTAGAGGCTGGATGTTATACACTGTGGTAATGGTAGACTGCATGGCTAGAGGCTGGATGTTATACACCTGTGGTAATGGTAGACTGCATGGCTAGAGGCTGGATCTTATACACTGTGGTAATGGTAGATTACATGGCTAGAGGCTGGATGTTATACACTGTGGTAATGGTAGACTGCATGGCTAGAGCTGGATGTTATACACCTGTGGTAATGGTAGACTGCATGGCTAGAGGCTGGATGTTATACACTGTGGTAATGGTAGACTGCATGACTAGAGCTGGATGTTATACACTGTGGTAATGGTAGATTACATGGCTAGAGGCTGGATGTTATACACTGTGGTAATGGTAGATTACATGGCTAGAGGCTGGATGTTATACACTGTGGTAATGGTAGATTACATGGCTAGAGGCTGGATGTTATACACTGTGGTAATGGTAGACTACATGGCTAGAGGCTGGATGTTATACACTGTGGTAATGGTAGATTACATGGCTAGAGGCTGGATGTTATACACATGTGGTAATGGTAGACTGCATGGCTAGAGGCTGGATGTTATACACTGTGGTAATGGTAGATTACATGGCTAGAGGCTGGATGTTATACACTGTGGGTGTGGTAATGTAGACTACATGTCTAGAGGCTGGATGTTATACACCGTGGTAATGGTAGACTACATGTCTAGAGGCTGGATGTTATACACTGTGGTAATGGTAGATTAAATGGCTAGAGGCTGGATGTTATACACCGTGGTAATGGTAGACTACATGACTAGAGGCTGGATGTTATACACTGTGGTAATGGTAGACTGCATGACTAGAGGCTGGATGTTATACACTGTGGTAATGGTAGACTGCATGACTAGAGGCTGGATGTTATACACTGTGGTAATGGTAGACTGCATGACTAGAGGCTGGATGTTATACACTGTGGTAATGGTAGACTGCACGGCTAGAGGCTGGATGTTATACATTGTGGTAATGGTAGACTACATGGCAAGAGGCTGGATGTTATACACTGTGGTAATGGTAGACTACATGGCTAGAGGCTGGATGTTATACACTGTGGTAATGGTAGACTACATGGCTAGAGGCTGGATGTTATACACTGTGGTAATGGTAGACTGCACGGCTAGAGGCTGGATGTTATACACTGTGGTAATGGTAGACTGCATGACTAGAGGCTGGATGTTATACACTGTGGTAATGGTAGACTACATGACTAGAGGCTGGATGTTATACACTGTGGTAATGGTAGACTGCATGACTAGAGGCTGGATGTTATACACCTGTGGTAATGGTAGACTGCATGGCTAGAGGCTGGATGTTATACACTGTGGTAAAGGTAGATTACATGGTCAGAGGCTGGAAGTTATACACTGTGGTAATGGTAGATTACATGGTCAGAGGCTGGATGTTATACACTGTGGTAATGGTAGACTGCATGACTAGAGGCTGGATGTTATACACTGTGGTAATGGTAGACTACATGACTAGAGGCTGGATGTTATACACTGTGGTAATGGTAGACTGCATGGCTAGAGGCTGGATGTTATACACTGTGGTAATGGTAGACTGCATGGCTAGAGGCTGGATGTTATACACTGTGGGTAATGGTAGACTGCATGGCTAGAGGCTGGATGTTATACACTGTGGTAATGGTAGACTGCATGGCTAGAGGCTGGATGTTATACACTGTGGTAATGGTAGACTACATGGCTAGAGGCTGGATGTTATACACTGTGGTAATGGTAGACTGTATGGCTAGAGGCTGGATGTTATACACTGTGGTAAGGTAGACTGTATGGCTAGAGGCTGGATGTTATACACTGTGGTAATGGCAGACTGCATGACTAGGGGCTGGATGTTATACACTGTGGTAATGGTAGACTGCATGACTAGGGGCTGGATGTTATACACTGTGGTAATGGTAGACTGCATGACTAGGGGCTGGATGTTATACACTGTGGTAATGGTAGACTGCATGACTAGAGGCTGGATGTTATACACTGTGGTAATGGTAGACTGCACGGCTAGAGGCTGGATGTTATACATTGTGGTAATGGTAGACTACATGGCAAGAGGCTGGATGTTATACACTGTGGTAATGGTAGACTACATGGCTAGAGGCTGGATGTTATACACTGTGGTAATGGTAGACTACATGGCTAGAGGCTGGATGTTATACACTGTGGTAATGGTAGACTGCACGGCTAGAGGCTGGATGTTATACACTGTGGTAATGGTAGACTGCATGACTAGAGGCTGAATGTTATACATCTGTGGTAATGGTAGACTACATGGCTAGAGCTGGATGTTATATACTGTGGTAATGGTAGACTACATGACTAGAGGCTGGATGTTATACACTGTGGTAATGGTAGACTGCATGACTAGAGGCTGGATGTTATACACCTGTGGTAATGGTAGACTGCATGGCTAGAGGCTGGATGTTATACACTGTGGTAAAGGTAGATTACATGGTCAGAGGCTGGAAGTTATACACTGTGGTAATGGTAGATTACATGGTCAGAGGCTGGATGTTATACACTGTGGTAATGGCAGACTGCATGGCTAGAGGCTGGATGTTATACACTGTGGTAATGGTAGACTACATGACTAGAGGCTGGATGTTATACACTGTGGTAATGGTAGACTGCATGGCTAGAGGCTGGATGTTATACACTGTGGTAATGGTAGACTGCATGACTAGAGGCTGGATGTTATACACTGTGGTAATGGTAGACTGCACGGCTAGAGGCTGGATGTTATACATTGTGGTAATGGTAGACTACATGGCAAGAGGCTGGATGTTATACACTGTGGTAATGGTAGACTACATGGCTAGAGGCTGGATGTTATACACTGTGGTAATGGTAGACTGCACGGCTAGAGGCTGGATGTTATACACTGTGGTAATGGTAGACTACATGACTAGAGGCTGGATGTTATACACTGTGGTAATGGTAGACTGCACGGCTAGAGGCTGGATGTTATACACTGTGGTAATGGTAGACTGCATGACTAGAGGCTGGATGTTATACACTGTGGTAATGGTAGACTACATGACTAGAGGCTGGATGTTATACACTGTGGTAATGGTAGACTGCATGACTAGAGGCTGGATGTTATACACCTGTGGTAATGGTAGACTGCATGGCTAGAGGCTGGATGTTATACACTGTGGTAAAGGTAGATTACATGGTCAGAGGCTGGAAGTTATACACTGTGGTAATGGTAGATTACATGGTCAGAGGCTGGATGTTATACACTGTGGTAATGGCAGACTGCATGGCTAGAGGCTGGATGTTATACACTGTGGTAATGGTAGACTACATGACTAGAGGCTGGATGTTATACACTGTGGTAATGGTAGACTGCATGGCTAGAGGCTGGATGTTATACACTGTGGTAATGGTAGACTGCATGGCTAGAGGCTGGATGTTATACACTGTGGTAATGGTAGACTGCATGGCTAGAGGCTGGATGTTATACACTGTGGTAATGGTAGACTGCATGGCTAGAGGCTGGATGTTATACACTGTGGTAATGGTAGACTACATGGCTAGAGGCTGGATGTTATACACTGTGGTAATGGTAGACTGTATGGCTAGAGGCTGGATGTTATACACTGTGGTAAAGGTAGACTGTATGGCTAGAGGCTGGATGTTATACACTGTGGTAATGGCAGACTGCATGGCTAGAGGCTGGATGTTATATACTGTGGTAATGGTAGACTACATGGCTAGAGGCTGGATGTTATACACTGTGGTAATGGCAGACTGCATGACTAGGGGCTGGATGTTATACACTGTGGTAATGGTAGACTGCATGACTAGGGGCTGGATGTTATACACTGTGGTAATGGTAGACTGCATGACTAGGGGCTGGATGTTATACACTGTGGTAATGGTAGACTGCATGACTAGGGGCTGGATGTTATACACTGTGGTAATGGTAGACTACATGGCTAGAGGCTGGATGTTATACACTGTGGTAATGGTAGACTACATGACTAGAGGCTGGATGTTATACACTGTGATAATGGTAGACTACATGGCTAGAGGCTGGATGTTATACACTGTGGTAATGGTAGGCTGTATGACTAGAGGCTGGATGTTATACACTGTGGTAATGGTAGGCTGTATGACTAGAGGCTGGATGTTATACACTGTGGTAATGGTAGACTGCAGGGCTAGAGGCTGGATGTTATACACTGTGGTAATGGTAGACTACATGACTAGAGGCTGGATGTTATACACTGTGGTAATGGTAGACTGCAGGGCTAGAGGCTGGATGCTATACACTGTGGTAATGGTAGATTACATGGCTAGAGGCTGGATGTTATACACTGTGGTAATGGTAGACTACATGACTAGAGGCTGGATGTTATACACTGTGGTAATGGTAGACTACATGGCTAGAGGCTGGATGTTATACATCTGTGGTAATGGTAGACTACATGACTAGAGGCTGGATGTTATACACTGTGGTAATGGTAGACTGCAGGGCTAGAGGCTGGATGTTATACACTGTGGTAATGGTAGACTACATGACTAGAGGCTGGATGTTATACACTGTGGTAATGGTAGACTACATGGCTAGAGGCTGGATGTTATACACTGTGGTAATGGTAGACTACATGACTAGAGGCTGGATGTTATACACTGTGGTAATGGTAGACTACATGGCTAGAGGCTGGATGTTATACACTGTGGTAATGGTAGACTACATGGCTAGAGGCTGGATGTTATACACTGTGGTAATGGTAGACTACATGACTAGAGGCTGGATGTTATACACTGTGGTAATGGTGGACTACATGGCTAGAGGCTGGATGTTATACACTGTGGTAATGGTAGACTACATGGCTAGAGGCTGGATGTTATACACTGTGGTAATGGTAGACTGCAGGGCTAGAGGCTGGATGTTATACACTGTGGTAATGGTAGACTACATGACCGGGCTCTGGATGGAGTGGAGACTAGACTGCAGTCTGAGGAGTCTCCGGGCGGTGTTGGTGCTGGGGCAGAGACTCTACTGCTGCACTACTCAGAACATTACAATCACAAGGCACTGAGAATAGGACATGAATCATCAAGCACAATCCTAACAGGACGCCTCTGTTTACTACTGGAGCTTTTCTGGGAACAAACATTGGCTGCTCTTTTGCTCAGAGACTCCCACACACTATGTAAAGATGGACAGAAAAGCAATAAAACATGCTGAGATTCTGAACACGATCGCGCCCCCAGAGACCGCGGCCGAAAATAACTACAACCAAAAATGCTACACAAACAACATTTTTACGTGTCAGATCACAAGACACGACACAGAGACAAGAACAGATGATAGAACACTATGGCTTATATTAGACGAGTTTGTCATCCAGGCGATTGCCGGGAAGGAACACTTCATTTCCAGCAATCACCTGATCGTCAGTGGAGGAGACCGCTGCTATTACATGTAGAGATCTCCTCCACTATGCCATCACTCGTCCTCATACTGAATCACTGTTTGCCCGCAGCAGATCACGATTAGACAGCACCATCTGCTGCCGGCAAACAATGATTGTTATCCCTGCTGAAAGAACTAATCGGCGGCAGTATTACACTGCCAGATCATCACTAACAAGCATTCGTATGAACGAAGATTATCTGCCCGTCTAGTACAAGTTTAAGTGAGGCTGCGGCTCCATCGTGTCATGGCCAGATCATTGGACACTATGGCTACACGCACACAACGCTATCCATTTGCAGTCCGCAAACCACAGATCTGCAAAATTAGGACGCCGTCCGTGTGCATGCCGCAATTTTCTCATTCCCTTCACTAGAACTATTCCTGTCCTGAAAGCCGTCAATAATAGGACACATGGACGCAGGCAGCAGTAACACTGATCCGCGTGGTGTCCGTATTTCTTGAGGATCCATACAAATGGTTTGGTCTCCGATCTGTAAAAACATGCGGACTGGACACGGCCCCACAATTCAATGTCTGCAGCCCTGGGGAAAGGGGTGCTCTAACCTGACCCACTTTACATTTATTCCCAGGGAACCCATTGGCACCCGGAGCTGTGACCGTGAAACACTGTCTCTAGGAAGAGCTCCAGATCCCATTAGGAGATTATACTGGAAAGAAATACGCAATTTATTAATTGCCAACCTGCCCCTCCATGTACAGCTCGTCTACAGCGCCCATGCCAAGGTGTTCTGATGTGGAGCCGTCCTCCTAACACAATAGCTCATGGCGAAACCCTTTTTGTAGAAGAGGAGGGAGCAGGCAGCTGCTGTCTATGTGGGAACGAGGCAATTAGCCACGGATAATTGAGCTGGGATAACAGGCGGCAGAGCAGGCCACTCCGTGTGGAGCAGTATCAGCCGTATCCAAACCTCAACAGGATCCCGTCAGCCCCAGTGTCATCCCCATCCAGACGCTGTACGTCTTACCTTACCAATCACTCCTGTTTCCGGTGCCATGTTTTCCGAATTCTAGTAAATGAATGCTATACACCGCCCTCCCAATAGGCCAGCCTATGTTCAGCCCTTACGAATGGAAATCTATCTAGGACTTTCTAGAACGAGCTGCAAATGACAATTCTGAGAGTAAGGGGCTGTTCAGATGGCCATAGTATTGCAGATCCGCAATATCACCGATGTCGCCCGGCGTGTGTTCTGCAGGACATGTTCTATATTTTCTTGCAGAGCCGCAGCTTGGCAATATCGCGTGCTGGCCATAGAAGTGAACGGGCCCTAAGTCTCACCCAGTACACAGTCCAGCACAACCCAGTGGGCAGCCACACAGGTGGAGCACATGACCACTACAGCCAATCAGCAGCCACACAGGTGGAGCACATGACCACTACAGCCAATCAGCAGCCACACAGGTGGAGCACATGACCACTACAGCCAATCAGCAGCCACACAGGTGGAGCACACGACCACCACAGCCAATCAGCAGCCACACAGGTGGAGCACACGACCACTACAGCCAATCAGTAGCCACACAGGTGGAGCACACGACCACTACAGCCAATCAGCAGCCACACAGGTGGAGCACACGACCACTACAGCCAATCAGCAGCCACACAGGTGGAGCACACGACCACTACAGCCAATCAGCAGCCACACAGGTAGAGCACACAACCACTACAGACAATCAGCAGCCACACAGGTGGAGCACACGACCACTACAGCCAATCAGTAGCCACACAGGTGGAGCACATGACCACTAAAGCCAATCAGCAGCCACACAGGTGGAGCACACGACCACCACAGCCAATCAGCAGCCACACAGGTGGAGCACATGACCACCACAGCCAATCAGCAGCCACACAGGTGGAGCACACGACCACTACAGCCAATCAGCAGCCACACAGGTGGAGCACACGATCACTACAGCCGAAGTAGACACACCCAGAAGGGTATCCTCCATTACGATTTATCTTACAGCTCCTGTCCCACCTCTTTTAAACAGCTGCAGGTTACAGAATTCTGTGCCAAGAACTGCAACCAGGTCAAACTGTAGAAGGTGATTTCACACCTACATACTGGGCCACTAGGGTTGCAACGGTATGAAATTTTCACGGTATGATAACCGTCTCAGTAAATACCGCGGTATTACGGTTATCATGGTATCACAGTTTGTTACATATATTATTAAAAGATACACTAATCCTCGGACCTCAGATCAGCCCACTGTGCCCCCTTCAGACCTCAGATCAGCCCACTGTGCCCCCTTCAGACCTCAGATCAGCCCCAGTGCCCCCTCCAGACCTCAGATCGGCCCACTGTGCCCCCTTCAGACCTCAGATCGGCCCACTGTGCCCCCTTCAGACCTCAGATCAGCCCACTGTGGCCCCCATCAGCCCACTGTGGCCCCCATCAGCCCACTGTGGCCCCCATCTGAATAAAATAAAAAAAATCACTTACTTGTCCTGCGCTGCGGCTCCTCTCCGGTGTCCGGCGCTCCTTAGTCTCCCTAGTAGCGCAGCCTAGTATCAGTAATGCGGTCGGGTCCAGGCGCAAATGGCGACAAGACTAAAAAGTCTTGTCGCCATTTACCTTTTACCGGTAATAAGCAAATGCCCACGGTTTGATAACCGTGCATTTCATTACCGTGGTATATCGTGGAACCGGTTACCGCTGCAACCCTATGGGCCACATTTACTTAAAGGGAACCTGTCATCTCCAAAACACCCTGTGAACTACAGTACGTGGTGTATAGTGTAAGTGACGTTGAGTCCTGTTATGTAAGTTTTATCTTCATACTCCGACGCTGCACTCCAACAAACCTGCAGTAAAATACACTCAGTGGACTCCGGTGCTCACTCACATAATGGAGAGGACTCCGGTGATCACTCACATAATGGAGAGGACTCCGGTGATCGCTCACATAATGGAGAGGACTCCGGTGCTCACTCACATAATGGAGAGGACTCCGGTGATCGCTCACATAATGGAGAGGACTCCGGTGATCGCTCACATAATGGAGAGGACTCCGGTGCTCGCTCACATAATGGAGAGGACTCCGGTGATCGCTCACATAATGGAGAGGACTCCGGTGATCGCTCACATAATGGAGAGGACTCCGGTGATCGCTCACATAATGGAGAGGACTCCGGTGATCGCTCACATAATGGAGAGGACTCCGGTGATCGCTCACATAATGGAGAGGACTCCGGTGATCGCTCACATAATGGAGAGGACTCCGGTGATCGCTCACATAATGGAGAGGACTCCGGTGATCGCTCACATAATGGAGAGGACTCCGGTGCTCACTCACATAATGGAGAGGACTCCGGTGATCGCTCACATAATGGAGAGGACTCCGGTGATCGCTCACATAATGGAGAGGACTCCGGTGATCGCTCACATAATGGAGAGGACTCAAAGAAGAGTCCAGTGAGTGCATTTTACTGCAGGTTTGTGGGAGCGCAGCGTCAGAATGGAAGTGAGTATGAAGATAAAACTTACATAACCGGACTCTTCATCACTTACACTATACAACGCTTACTGTAGTTCAGGGGGTGTTTCGGAGATGACAGGTTCCCTTTAAGTGTCGTCATCTGTTTTAGTGCAAGAAATGCTGTTTTAGACAGTTAGTCTTTTAGTTGCATTTACTACTGAAATTGAAACTGTTTTTGAGGCTTTTGCGCCTTGTTTCCCGATCTCTTTATGTGGGTGCACCTTTTTTTTCTTGCACAAACAATACTTCTACTCCACCCCGGGGCTGGCGTACTTTGATTCGGGTGTTTTCAGTGGTGAATTGTGACTTTTATTTGACATTAAAAGTCGTACTTTCCAGGAGACGAGCCAAGCGACTTTTCTCTGCAAAGATGCAACTTTTTTCATGCATTAATAAATTAGATCAGTCAAAGTGAATATGAACCTGTCGTACTGAAACACAACCACCAGAGGGCGGACTAATAGCGATACTCAGACTCTGATTCATTAACGGCTGGGTGACTTTTAACAAATACTCAGCAAAAGAAAGACAAATACAGCGATCTAATTTTATGGCCGTAAACAGGGGAGAAATGTGCCCCGCTAAGTTCTTTTAAGTCATTTAACCTCATTTACCAGTAATTGGTCTCTATAAAACCTCCCACGTGTGGAGATCACACACCTGTCATACAAGACTATGGTGAGGGCCACGTGACTCCAGCCCCGGCCCTGAACGAGCTGCCCGGCCTTGGTGAAAGGGGGAATTGGACTTTCACTGTTTCTCGAAGGGTTTACACTGCACTTTTCACACAAAGCTGCCAGCTCTAGACAGACCCAATGCACGCCAAGAATTGCTGTGCCCAGAGCAAGCTGGCATGGCAGGAAGAAGCAGAGTCTGACGTGCTTAGAGCAGGGAGGTTCCAGCTGCACGCAAGAGAAAAATGTTGGCTTCTCTGAGCTCTTGAATACTTTGTATTCTTAGAAATTGGAAAAGGACAATTGAGCCGGGAGCATTACGTAACATTATGTTTTGCACTTGTTAACCAGCACTGATGTAAGAGACGTCCATGGGAATGAGAGCTGAGCAGAGTCCCAGGGATGTACGTTGTGTACTGGGCGCCAGTATCATCTGGGCACGGTGTATTCTATGTATTGTGTCCTGCACATTCAGGCCCTAAACACACAGTTGTGTCATCCACATGAAGCTCATTGCAAAAAACATCTGCAAAACAAGAACTAAACCGTCCGGCTCCATGAAGTCACCCACCCAGCCTCACTGGTGCCTTCAGGCCGGAAGAACTGGAGCGTTGTATGGATCTGTATACTGGCACTCAGTATTTACCGGATGGCAGCAGAATGGGTCCGATGCTATGCAGGTCATGTACCGCCATGTGCCAGTAAGGCTCAGTCCTCGAATGCCGCCACTTTCTCGACTGTTTTTATTAAACACTATAAAGTCCTACAGGTCCTATAAGATGAGGTTGCTTTTTGTTTTGGGAAAACAGCATTGTGATGAACCGCAGCCCCGCCCTGCGCGTGCTTACGTGAGGATCACACGGTACGGTTCAATCTTTGACTACATCCACGTGACGTTCCATGCCCCCTTGGGGTGTGTATGGTTACATACAGCATGGTTTTCCACAGACACCTCCTGTCCAAGCGGGCACCGGAAGGCACAGAAATGGAGAGGATAGCCCACACGATCCCTGCGTGGCACTATGCATCCTTGCAATCCTGACCGGCTGAGAGACCCTTTTTTGCTATCACCAGCAAAACTGAGTCTATCCGCCCAGTAGTACTGCCACCAGCTCTCGTTTGATATAATTCCGGTCCTTTAACAGATTATATCGGGTCAGGAGCCAACCTGGGGTAGCTTATAACGATATTACCAAGAACACGGACGTGGGATTCGTGGATCGAGATAACAGAACAACTCAAGATTAAATTGTATATTTAATCACCTTAAGGGCTCACTAAACAAAAACACTATACACACAATGAAGATGTACAATGGTCAGCAATAGGCCAGCATTATTATACCTTTGTCGTCCCCGCCCCATCTGCTCCCGGGGGTGTCACACTCTCCCCTCCCTCCAGCTGGGCCAGGAAAATCTCCAAAACCTGTTATGGTCCATAACATCCCACTGGTAGGTCCGAACATGACGCGATCATGACGGCACCTGCGCCAGTGGGTCCCTCTCATGCCAGGGCATGTTATGAGACCAAACACAGCTAAGCTACTGGGTTTCTTCTAGGAGTTAAAAGTATCTCCCCAACCGTGGATCCTAGACACAGAATTTCCAGTGCTACGTCCTGCTCGTCTCCGGGGGTTGTAGAACTGTCCTAGGCCATTGGCTCAGTTGCAGCGTAATTTCATAAATCCTTATGAAATTGCGGCACCGGCCTGGCTGCGTTCCTCTGAAAAGTTGTCGGGCTCCATTCAGGCTCGAAAGGTGCAAAGTTCCTCACTACACATCTCTGGAAACAGAGTCCCCCTGCTGAGCTGGTCTCCTGTCCTGTTTATATTGTACTGCGGGTGGCCATATGTGACATGGCTGTGACACAAAGGGGGTTGGTAGGGAATCATAAGTCATATTCCTCACATGCCTGATAAAAGCTCCGGCCACTAATGAGTGAGGAAGTCATGAAGGATGAGGGTTACTACTATAGATGAGCGAAACGACTTTGGATGGTACAGCAGAAGTCGATTCACTAAGTCGTTGTAATACTATATGGCGATCCCGATCCGTACAGTATTAGAATGTATTGGCTCCGATGAGCCGAAGTTATTACTCGGCAAAGTCACGCAATAACTTTAGGAATTATTACAGTAAAAACTCTTGGTACCGAACTCTGGTCCAGTTCTAAGTGGTACCTGGGAACAGAACCAGAGTTCGGTACCAAGGGTTTTTTTTACAGTAATTATAAATCATTAGAGGAGGGCGGTCAGGACGGGCCGCACACTGACACCCTGCGAGTTTCACACACTGGCCTTAGAGACGTTTTTCCTTTCTGAACGCCGCACCAGGTGTTCCTGATCAGCTCATTCGTAGCCGAGAGAAATGCACATTTCAATGATATGTCAGCAGACCCAGGGCAAAAACAAAAGATTTGGCAAGAAACAAACAATGGGAATGTGTTTAAGAACAGGCTTTAATGCGTGCTTAAGTCATGTACGTCTGACATAAATAAATATTAATGTGCCACAATCTACTTACGAGCAGCAGATCTGTAACAGGTGGGGCGCAATACTCAGAAAACAAGAGATCCTAATCTGAAATCCAAAAAGTTCTCATACAAAGCCTTCAGCTAATTAACTGTGCATGTTCTCACCCATAATCTGGGCAGTGAGCACATTCGATCTCACGGGTTCCAGGACCGGGCTTCTCTGGGACGGTGACATTCACTACTATTTCAGAAAGTTCCACGTATGATTAGGATGCAGCAGCCACGCAGAGAACGCAGCCCGATCCGAGAGCTGCCGGCTGTGGGGCAGGAGAACGCTGCGTGGCCGGAGGGCACTAAGGACAGGGACATTGTGCACTGATCACACTCGATCACCGACAGGGCCGCCCCCTGGACTCCTAAGAAAGAAAGAGCAGAGCTCTTGACCAATAAGAGTCAAGTTATATGGCGTCTTTTCCCCAAAACTACATACATCTATCTGCACAGCTCCCCCTGCTCCTGAACACGCTGCCTGCAGATCAAACTACATATTCAACATGACAGGCTTCCTTTAAATTTAGGCCAGGCTTGCACCCCCCAGAGCAGAGTAAGGCCTCATGCACACGGCATCCCGTTCTACAGACCCGTAATACGACACCTACAGAAGTCTATGGCCCATAGCATATGCTTCTGGTTTGTATAATGGGGACGGGCAGAGGTTGTGGCTGTATTAGGTGGAGGAGGATACAGTCCCTCACAGGGGCACCATATGGCGGCACACAGACAGCCTACAGGTCTGTAATATGGAGGTTTGAATGGAGTCAGCTATAATCATAAAGCTCACATTACAGTAACAAGGGAGATCTCCAAAGGGATAAATACATTAAGGAGGATCTAAGACGATGGCTGGAAGAGAGATCTCGGCCGGTAATACAGGATAACCATGGAAGAGGAGGCAAAATGTCACCTCCAGGAAGATAAAGGGGAATATAAGGGGCCGTATAAGAGCTGGACCATGAATGGGACAGAACCAGGTGATGCTGGAAAGGCCTTTTCTCTCTGTCGACCTTTAGCATTATGTAGATAAGTGCAGATGCGGGCGAGCTTCATACAGTCACCCACAGATGTATGGGGTCACACGGCCAGAAGATAGGGAATAAGCAAGCACCTGCTCGAGGAGCCTAACACTGGGACCACCCCCAATCTCATCTATTCTCTATGGGACTGAAGAGACAGTTGAGCTCCGTCCCCTGGCGGCCACATATGATAGGGGCGGCTGCACGCATGCTCCACCTGCCTTTCCATTTAACTATTGATAATCTATCCTCAGAATAGGCCATCAATATCTGATTGCAGGGGTCTGACACCCCGCCAATCAGCCGTTTTAGGGTAGGGGCTCCGGAATTACACTGCCCATTGTGTAATAGACAGATAGTTACTGCATCGCTGCTCCCATTCACGTCATAGAGCCGTGTGGTCCTGTGGTGCCGGAGCTACTCCCAAACAGCTGATGGGCGGGGGTGCAGGACGTCGGACCCCACCCATCAGTTTCTGACTGTCTATTCCGTGGATAGGCCTTCTATAGCAAACTCCTAGACTGAGAAATTAAAGGGGAAGTCTAAAGACTAACCATTACACAGGTTAAGCTCCTGGCGGCTCACCTATTCCCTGTATCTCCTGTTCAGGCGCTGCCCTAATCTCTGTCCATAGTCCTTCTGACACAAGAAATGCTGCTCAGTCGATGAGGGGCCTCAGGGGCGACCTCCATCAGTCAGTGATACTTAGCTAGAATCCATATGGGCCACATTGACGGAACAGACAACACATCTGTGCTCATGGGTGTCATATGGCTGCGTGCTGTGTATGTTATATACTAGTCCTATGTGAGAAGACGCAGGGTTGTGGAGAATTCCCCCTCACATGATGTCAGCTATCATCAGGTGTCGGTCATAATTCTGACTGACTGGACAACTTGCAGACTCCATGAAAAATCCCTGGATCTTCTCAGTGAAATGACACAGGTCATGCAACAGAAGGCAACACTGCGTGGGGGCAAAGCACAGATGCCCTCAGCGAATTTCAATACACGGCTTCCACTACGCAGCCGGAGGTATCTGACATGTGTACGGCAATGAGAGGAGGTGCATGGGGAGTTCATGGGTGGTATCCGTCTCCTTTATACAACACAGTCGCCTGCTCGCAGCTGCTCACCGATGGTAATGGTTTTCGGAGATTTCCAGAAATCTAGCCGTCACTAACTATACAGTGGCATGCAAAGCTATGGACACCACTGGTCAAAGTTCCTGTGAATATGAAATGGTCTCCAAAATGCAGCAAAACAATTTTTTTTATTTTCATCTTTTACATTTTCAAAATTTCACCTTTCTTGCAGACGTCTTCCAATCCTGTGAGATTCCGGGGCTATCTTACATGCTCTTCTGATTTGAGATCTATGCACAGATTTTCAGTGCTGTTCAGATTAGGGGACTGTGAGAGCCATGGTAAAACCTTCAGCAGATCAGGGACTGTGAGGGCCATGGTAGACCTTTCAGCAGATCAGGGGACTGTGAGGACCATGGTAAAACCTTCAGCAGATCAGAGGACTGTGAGGACCACGGTACAACCTTCAGCAGATCAGGGACTGTGAGGACCATGGTAAAACCTTCAGCAGATCAGGGACTGTGAGAGCCATGGTAAAACCTTCAGCAGATCAGAGGACTGTGAGAGCCATGGTAAAACCTTCAGCAGATCAGAGGACTGTGAGAGCCATGGTAAAACCTTCAGCAGATCAGAGGACTGTGAGGACCACGGTACAACCTTCAGCAGATCAGGGACTGTGAGGACCATGGTAAAACCTTCAGCAGATCAGGGACTGTGAGAGCCATGGTAAAACCGTCAGCAGATCAGGGACTGTGAGGACCATGGTAAAACCTTCAGCAGATCAGAGGACTGTGAGGAACATGGTAAAACCTTCAGCAGATCAGAGGACTGTGAGGGCCACGGTAAAACCTTCAGCAGATCAGGGGACTGTGAGGACCACGGTACAACCTTCAGGAGATCAGAGGACTGTGAGGACCATGGTAAAACCTTCAGCAGATTAGGGACTGTGAGGACCATGGTAAAACCTTCAGCAGATCAGAGGACTGTGAGGACCATGGTAAAACCTTCAGAAGATCAGGGAACTGTGAGGACATGGTAAAACCTTCAGAAGATCAGGGAACTGTGAGGACATGGTAAAACCTTCAGCAGATCAGAGGACTGTGAGGGCCATGGTAAAACCTTCAGCAGATCAGAGGACTGTGAGGACCATGGTAAAACCTTCATCAGATCAGAGGACTGTGAGGACCATGGTAAAACCTTCAGCAGATCAGAGGACTGTGAGGACCATGGTAAAACCTTCAGCAGATCAGAGGACTGTGAGGGCCATGGTAAAACCTTCAGCAGATCAGGGGACTGTGAGGACCATGGTAATACCTTCAGCAGATCAGAGGACTGTGAGAGCCATGGTAAAACCTTCAGCAGATCAGAGGACTGTGAGGACCATGGTAATACCTTCAGCAGATCAGAGGACTGTGAGGGCCATGGGAAAACCTTCAGCAGATCAGAGGACTGTGAGGGCCATGGTAGACCTTTCAGCAGATCAGGGGACTGTGAGGACCATGGTAAAACCTTCAGCAGATCAGAGGACTGTGAGGACCATGGTAAAACCTTCAGCAGATCAGGGGACTATGAGGGCCATGGTAAAACCTTCAGCAGATCAGAGGACTGTGAGAGCCATGGTAAAACCTTCAGCAGATCAGAGGACTGTGAGAGCCATGGTAAAACCTTCAGCAGATCAGAGGACTGTGAGGACCATGGTAAAACCTTCAGCAGATAAGGTGACTGTGAGGGCCATGGTAAAACCTTCAGCAGATCAGAGGACTGTGAGGACCATGGTAAAACCTTCAGCAG
Source organism: Rhinella marina (assembly GCA_900303285.1). Lineage (NCBI taxonomy): Eukaryota > Metazoa > Chordata > Amphibia > Anura > Bufonidae > Rhinella > Rhinella marina. The sequence continues at coordinate 216,155 of ONZH01029565.1, read as the reverse complement.
ATCAGAGGACTGTGAGAGCCATGGTAAAACCTTCAGCAGATCAGAGGACTGTGAGGACCATGGTAAAACCTTCAGCAGATCAGAGGACTGTGAGGGCCATGGGAAAACCTTCAGCAGATCAGAGGACTGTGAGGGCCATGGGAAAACCTTCAGCAGAATCAGAGGACTGTGAGGGCCATGGTAGACCTTTCAGCAGATCAGGGGACTGTGAGGACCATGGTAAAACCTTCAGCAGATCAGAGGACTGTGAGGGCCATGGTAAAATCTTCAGCAGATCAGGGGACTGTGAGGACCATGGAAAAACCTTCAGCAGATCAGAGGACTGTGAGAGCCATGGTAAAACCTTCAGCAGATCAGAGGACTGTGAGGACCATGGTAAAACCTTCAGTAGATCAGAGGACTGTGAGGACCATGGTAAAACCTTCAGCAGATCAGGGGACTGTGAGGGCCATGGTAGACCTTTCAGCAGATCAGGGGACTGTGAGGACCATGGTAAAACCTTCAGCAGATCAGAGGACTGTGAGGACCATGGTAAAACCTTCAGTAGATCAGAGGACTGTGAGGGCCATGGGAAAACCTTCAGCAGATCAGAGGACTGTGAGGACCATGGTAAAACCTTCAGTAGATCAGAGGACTGTGAGGGCCATGGGAAAACCTTCAGCAGATCAGAGGACTGTGAGGGCCATGGTAGACCTTTCAGCAGATCAGGGGACTGTGAGGACCATGGTAAAACCTTCAGCAGATCAGAGGACTGTGAGGACCATGGTAAAACCTTCAGCAGATCAGGGGACTGTGAGGACCATGGTAAAACCTTCAGCAGATCAGGGGACTGTGAGGACCATGGGAAAACCTTCAACTTGTGCCTTTGGAGGTCGTCTATGGTGGATTTTGAGGTAGTTTTAGGATCATTATCCATTTATAGAAGCCATTCAGTTTTCAGCTTAAGCTTTTTTACAGTTGTTATTTGCTTCCAGAATTTGCTGTAATTTCATTGAATCCATTCTTCCCTCTACTCATGAAATGTTCCTCATGCCATTTGCTGTAACACAACCCCAAAGCATGCTTGATCCCCCATAGGGGGCTTGTTTAGATGTTCTTTTGCAAACTTCTAATGCTGAATTTTGTGGTGAGGAGGCAGGATAGGTTTTCTTCTGGGGACTCTTCCATGAAGGCCATATTTGTGCAGGTGTTGCTGAACAGCAGAACACCTCCAGAGGCTGCTAAATCTTCCTGAAGGTCTTTTGCCGTGGGGTTCTGATTTTCCTTTGTAGCAATCCTACCAGCAGCTGTCTCTAAAACGTTTCTTGGTCTTCCAGACCTTCTCTTGACCTCCACTGTTAACTGCTTTCTTAATTATATTTTCGAATGTAGAGATTGCAACCGGTAAATGCTTTATCTTCTTAAAATCTTCTCCTGCTATGTGGGCCTCAACCACTTTCGTATTCAAAGTGTTAGGAAGCTGCTCCCCCTCCAATCACATAATGTCCTGATACACAGATTGCATGACCTCACTGCTGTCACCATCCAATCACAGACTGACCTATTACACAGTTTGTATGACCTCACTGCTGTCACCATCCAATCACAGACTGACCTGTTACACAGATTGTATGACCTCACTGCTGTCACCATCCAATCACAGACTGACCTGTTACACAGATTGTATGACCTCACTGCTGTCACCATCCAATCACAGACTGACCTATTACACAGTTGTATGACCTCACTGCTGTCACCATCCAATCACAGACTGACCTGTTACACAGATTGTATGACCTCACTGCTGTCACCATCCAATCACAGACTGACCTGTTACACAGATTGTATGACCTCACTGCTGTCACCATCCAATCACAGACTGACCTGTTACATAGGTTGTATGACCTCACTGCTGTCACCATCCAATCACAGACTGACCTGTTACATAGGTTGTATGACCTCACTGCCGTCACCATCCAATCACAGACTGACCTGTTACATAGGTTGTATGACCTCACTGCTGTCACCATCCAATCACAGACTGACCTGTTACACAGATTGTATGACCTCACTGCTGTCACCATCCAATCACAGACTGACCTGTTACATAGGTTGTATGACCTCACTGCTGTCACCATCCAATCACAGACTGACCTGTTACACAGATTGTATGACCTCACTGCCATCACCATCCAATCACAGACTGACCTGTTACACAGATTGTATGACCTCACTGCCGTCACCATCCAATCACAGACTGACCTGTTACATAGGTTGTATGACCTCACTGCTGTCACCATCCAATCACAGACTGACCTGTTACACAGATTGTATGATCTCACTGCTGTCACCATCCAATCACAGACTGACCTGTTACATAGGTTGTATGACCTCACTGCTGTCACCATCCAATCACAGACTGACCTGTTACATAGGTTGTATGACCTCACTGCTGTCACCATCCAATCAGACTGACCTGTTACATAGGTTGTATGACCTCACTGCCATCACCATCCAATCACAGACTGACCTGTTACACAAATTGTATGACCTCACTGCTGTAACCATCCAATCACAGACTGACCTGTTACATAGGTTGTATGACCTCACTGCCATCACCATCCAATCACAGACTGACCTGCTACATAGGTTGTGTAAAGAGTCCCCAATGATGTATGTAGCAGACCCTCACACCTGACACGGCCCATACGCTGTGTCCCCTTACTCTAGTTGAAACATAGGGCCGAGTGCTAACTGCTTAATGTGAGACTTGGCTTCGACCAAGAGATTTCAGAGAAAATCTCCTGATTAGCTGAACTCTATCAGATTGCACACAGTGACCCTAGTGTTTACAGGCCACGCCGGAGCCCTGCACGGAGAAGACATTAACATGCAAATGCAATAAAGTTTCAGGGATACATAGTTATGTATTCAGCCTGTAAAGGCTCCTAGTTAATCCGGCCAGCTGCTTCAGACAGAAGCCACAGTGCATCAGGTAATGAGGGATGAAAAGGCCCACGCCGCGGACTCTACCCGGCACACAGGCATTAGACAAAATCTAAAAGAACATGAAGCATCTAAAAAACAGGAAACATTATAAAAATGCAACCAGTAGAGTCTGCATTGTGGAGCGGACCACCATTCATATGTCTGAGGGAAAGACACTCCGACGACAGCTTGAGGCTCATGCACATGGCCGTATCCGTTTTGCGAAATGCAAATTACAGATCCGCAAAACACAGTCCACAGACCATCTCACAGTGTGCTGTCTGCATCTTTTGCGGCTCAGCTGAAAAGAATAGGTTCGATCCACAAGACAATACAGATGGGATGCAACCAAACGTACTGTGGTGTGCACTGGCCCTTACTGAATTCTATGATGGAACAGTCTGTGTCACACGGCATTCTGGGAGATTACCATTAAAGGGGTTGTCCCACGAAAAATATTCTACAGTTTTCAAACCAGCACCTGGATCTGAATACTTTTGTAATTGCATGTAATTAAAAAATCTGTATAGATACTGAGTTATTCAGTAAAATGTATCTGTATCGTGCCACTTAATTTCTTATTTCTTTGACCTGCTCACTGAGAAGGCCGCACATGCTCAGTTTCATCTTTCAGCTGCCTCCTGAGTTGTGATAGGGAGAGCTGAGACACGCCCCCCCAAGCTGCAGCAGAGAAGACACTCCCCATGAGCTGTCAGCTTAATATAAATCTAGCAGAGCAATGAATGTGGAGATCTCTGGATCCCTGTGAGGTACAGGGCTGGTTCTGGCTTTGTTAGAAAGAGGTTGTAATGCACTATATGATGTCTGATTATCATTTTTTACATTATTCGTGGGATAACCCCTTTAATCTACAAGAAACCAGTGGAAAGTGCCTAGTGTAATGACCAGTACCCAGACTGCACAGTAAGCGCCATGCAGACAGCATGTATGGCACAATGGAGAATTATGAATACAGCTCTGAATGAGAATAGGCTGTAAGGAATTATATAAATCCAGATCAGTTCAAGGGGAGTCACATACAGACAGTCAGCGGAGGGAACAGGACAGAGAGAGTAGAATGGGCACAGGCAATGGTTGGGAAGGAACTTTCCTTCTCGATAATTTCCTGCTCGTTTAGGAGGTGAGAGCGTCATTTACATGCAGCAATCACCTCCACTGTGTGGGCGAGCGATGACCTATTGCTCACAATCTACTGCCCGGAAAAGAGGATTTTGTTGTCAATATAAATGGTTATTTCACCCGCCGGGTGATCACCGACACCTTTACACGGGCCGCCAGCAATTTAAACTGAAGCTGCAGATACAGGAGATGAAAACTGGGCAAAGTGGTCGACACTGGCGACCATTATACAAAATTTTAGAAGGAATGATGGTCACTGAAAACGTGGCCTATCTGCTTAGAAAATATTGGCTGAGGTTAGGGTTAGGTACAAACTACACAAGTGTATAGAAAACCGTCTGAATTCAATCATTTTCCATTAAAGTCCATAAAAGCAGATAACTCTGCTCCGTGCCTGGAGGGGTAGTTCATACAAATACGTATTCCGACCGATGCGTTTCTGGTCTAAGGCTGCACAGACTTGGAGGACGAGCTGGAGAGTGGAGTATGAACACCAGGCGGTATTATTATACCATTAGGACAATGTTCTCCAGCTCCAAATATGAGTCAGCTCCAAAGTAAACACACAGCACAAATTACTAAACAGCTATAAAAAGCACAAGCAGCTTCCAAAGCTCAGCTCCACGTGACGGTAGTAAGAGCAGGCCAAGGAGTTTGAGCTGGGATGGCTGGAGTCATAGTCCTGGTCAGGATCCCAGGTGCTGCTGCTCCAGAATCCGGCTGATTTACCGAGTCCATCATTTATTTTATATGGTTGGGAACATTGCCAACAACACATGTGGAAACACGCTGCAGTACAGTAACCCCTTCACCAGTCAGACCCCTAGAGGGGCTGGGAGTCCGCACACAGACGCGTCAAATACAAACGCTCTTCATTTTTCACGCTTTGTTTATTAACTGTGCAGAATGTTTGACGGGCGCGTTACTCTTCTAGAAATGTTTAGAGACACACAATAATACCAGATGCAATAAAGGGCATTAGTAAACCGCAGAGCCGAGGACTGCACATTGTAGAGAGTCCTCCACACGTGCCTCAGCGCTCTACACACAGCAGTCCGGCCTAGACGGTCACAGTACAGCTGCCTATGAGGGTCCTGCAGGTTCCGGGACGCTCCTAAAACCTCCTCTTCTTACTACACATCGGAGGAAACCAGGGGTACATGACATGGAGCCACCGCAGCAGCAGGGTCATCCATTTAAGACATATCTTTAAATTGTGGAGCAGATCAATAAATCATGCAGGATCCCACAAATTATACGAGAAAATGTCCCACATGTGTCTGATTTGCAGACAAGGATAGGACATTTCTACAGGAGGGAGAAGGAAAATGGCAGCATGCACACGGCCGGCATCCATGTTTTGTGGATCGGCAGTTTGCGGACCACAAAACACTTACAATGAATGAATTCCATGGTGAACTAGTATAGGCTATGGCAATGTGTAGGTCTTTAGACGTCTAGAAGCAGCAGCACACCAGTCCACACGCTGCGCCCAGTGTCATAGCTCAGCTAGGCGGTTCACACAACATAGGGACAGGTGTGCTGGTAGATTAGAAGAAAGCCAAACAGACCTATTTCACACCGCTGATCTCCTCACTTTCCAAAAATAAAAAAAAGACTTTTTGACACTTTTTAATCACTCCTCAGTCCAAAAGTGCAGGCACTTGTTACAGACCTCTGTGCTGAAGATCAGGCCACTTACTTCAATGAGAAAATTGATCAAATCCGTCATGAAATTCACTCCCAGTCTCCAAGAGTCATCGGTCCCCTTAACACCAGCACCTCCACTGGTTCACTTTCTGCACTACTGACCCTATTCCCTTGTACCTTCTCCAGTCTATCTCCCCCGGCTGTCACTACTCACCTAACAATGTCAGTCTCTCTCTTCTGGTATCTTCCCCTACTCTTTCAAATAGTCAGTCAAACCTCTCATCGGCCATCTCTCTGCTCACTGTCTCCTTGATCCACTCTCATCTGGTTTCCATGCTCTACATTCTACAGAAACTGCCCTCACTAAAGTGACAAATGACCTCCTGGCAGCTAAATGTAATGGTGACTACTCTCTACTAATTCTTCTGAATTTCTCTGCAGCATTGACAGTGTAGACCGCCATCGACTCCTGACCATGCTCCAATCTATTAGTCTTAAGGACACCGCTCTCCTGGTTCTCTTCCTATCTCTCTAACCACTCATTCATGTATCATTCATTGGCTCCTCATTCTTTTCTGGATTCCCTGGAGTTCAGTCCTTGATCCTCTCCTCTTTTCTATCTACAGACTATCAGTGGATTTGGTTTTCAGTATCATCTCTATGCTGAAGACACCCAATTATACACCACCCAGTGACATCACCTCTGCCGTACTTCAGAATACCAGTGACTATCGGTATCATCATGTGCTTCAGTTACTGTCTGTCCCCTGCCTCTAACATCATGTTCTCTCTCTACCTTAAACTGAAACTTTCCAAAACTGAACTTTATACATTTTCACCATTTACTAACCTACCTAAACCTGAGATTTCTCTCTCAGTGGGTAACACTATCATAACTTTTGGGCAGCACACTCGTTGACTCTGGGTTATATTCAATCTATCACCCGCTCATGCCACCTGCAAACATCTCTAGAATTTTCCCCTTTCTTACTGTGGAAACAACAAAAACTCTCATTGTGACCCAGATCCATTCCCACCTCAACTACTGTAACTCATTACCAAGTGGTCTCCACCTCACAAGACTTTCTCTTCCCCAACCCCATAATCTAGTCGTCAGACTCTTCTATCTGTCTAACTGCTACTCTGGTGCCTCCGCCCTGTGCCAGTCACTACTCCAATGCCTCTGTCCTGTGCCAGTTACTACTCCAATGCCTCTGTCCTGTGCCAGTTACTACTCCAATGCCCCTGTCCTGTGCCAGTCACTACTCCAATGCCTCTGTCCTGTGCCCGACACTACTCTGATGCCTCTGCCCTGTGCCAGTTACTACTCCAATGCCCCTGTCCTGTGCCAGTCACTACTCCAATGCCTCTGTCCTGTGCCCGACACTACTCTGATGCCTCTGCCCTGTGCCATTCATTGCACTGGTTGCCCATACAGTGCAGGATTCAATTTAAAGTCCTCATCCTAACCCACAAAGCTCTCCACAGTGCTGCACCCCCTACATCTCCTCCTCATCTCTGTCTACCATCCTACCTGTGCTCTCCACAGTACTGCACCCCCTACATCTCCTCCTCATCTCTGTCTACCATCCTACCTGTACTCTCCACAGTGCTGCACCTCCTACATCTCCTCCTCATCTCTGTCTACCATCCTACCTGTACTCTCCACAGTGCTGCACCTCCTACATCTCCTCCTCATCTCTGTCTACCATCCTACCTGTACTCTCCACAGTGCTGCACCTCCTACATCTCCTCCTCATCTCTGTCTACCATCCTACCTGTACTCTCCACAGTGCTGCACCTCCTACATCTCCTCCTCATCTCTGTCTACCATCTTACCTGTGCTCTCCACAGTGCTGCACCCCCTACATCTCCTCCTCATCTTTGTCTACCATCCTACCTGTGCTCTCCACAGTGCTGCACCCCCTACATCTCCTCCTCATCTCTGTCTACCATCCTATCTGTACTCTCCACAGTGCTGCACCTCCTACATCTCCTCCTCATCTCTGTCTACCATCCTACCTGTGCTCTCCACAGTGCTGCACCCCCTACATCTCCTCCTCATCTCTGTCTACCATCCTACCTGTACTCTCCACAGTGCTGCACCCCTACATCTCCTCCTTATCTCTGTCTACCATCCTACCTGTACTCTCCACAGTGCTGCACCCCTACATCTCCTCCTCATCTCTGTCTACCATCCTACCTGTGCTCTCCACAGTGCTGCACCCCCTACATCTCCTCCTCATCTCTGTCTACCATCCTACCTGTGCTCTCCACAATGCTGCACATCCTACATCTCCTCCTCATCTCTGTCTACCATCCTACCTGTACTCTCCACAGTGCTGCACCCCCTACATCTCCTCCTCATCTCTGTCTACCATCCTACCTGTACTCTCCACAGTGCTGCACCCCTACATCTCCTCCTCATCTCTGTCTACCATCCTACCTGTGCTCTCCACAGTGCTGCACCCCCTACATCTCCTCATCTCTGTCTACCATCCTACCTGTGCTCTCCACAATGCTGCACCTCCTACATCTCCTCCTCATCTCTGTCTACCATCCTACCTGTGCTCTCCACAATGCTGCACATCCTACATCTCCTCCTCATCTCTGTCTACCATCCTACCTGTACTCTCCACAGTACTGCACCCCTACATCTCCTCCTCATCTCTGTCTACCATCCTACCTGTACTCTCCACAGTACTGCACCTCCTACATCTCCTCCTCATCTCTGTCTACCATCCTACCTGTACTCTCCACAGTGCTGCACCTCCTACATCTCCTCCTCATCTCTGTCTACCATCCTACCTGTACTCTCCACAGTACTGCACCCCCTACATCTCCTCCTCATCTCTGTCTACCATCCTACCTGTACTCTCCACAGTGCTGCACCCCCTACATCTCCTCCTCATCTCTGTCTACCATCCTACCTGTACTCTCCACAGTACTGCACCCCCTACATCTCCTCCTCATCTCTGTCTACCATCCTACCTGTACTCTCCACAGTACTGCCTACATCTCCTCCTCATCTCTGTCTACCATCCTACCTGTACTCTCCACAGTGCCCTCCTACATCTCCTCCTCATCCTGTCTACCATCCTACCTGTACTCTCCACAGTACTGCACCTCCTACATCTCCTCCTCATCTCTGTCTACCATCCTACCTGTACTCTCCACAGTGCTGCACCCCCTACATCTCCTCTCTTCTGTCTACCATCCTACCTGTGCTCTCCACAGTACTGCACCCCCTACATCTCCTCTCTTCTGTCTACCATCCTACCTGTGCTCTCCACAGTACTGCACCCCCTACATCTCCTCTCTTCTCTGTCTACCATCCTACCTGTGCTCTCCACAGTGCTGCACCCCCTACATCTCCTCCTCATCTCTGTCTACCATCCTACCTGTACTCTCCACAGTGCTGCACCCCCTACATCTCCTCCTCATCTCTGTCTACCATCCTATCTGTACTCTCCACAGTGCTGCACCCCCTACATCTCCTCCTCATCGCTGTCTACCATCCTACCTGTACTCTCCACAGTGCTGCACCCCCTACATCTCCTCCACATTTCTATCACCTTATCTGTGCTCTACACTCTGCAGATGAATAACGCATCTTTTTAGGTTAGCCTATCATATCCCCTAATCAAACTCTTCTCAGTTCACTGTCCTCCTCCAACCACGTCAACAAGACTGTATATTCATTTAAATGACTGCAGCCACGGTTTCGGCACACAAGTCTGTGTACTTCCCTGAGCTATCCCTCCTGTATATACCACCAGGGCCCACAATCTGCAGGAAAGGATGTGCCCCAAATAGAAAGAATGAGCTGCAGTTCTATAGAGATGCTGGAAATTTCCATTTACTGAAGAAAGTTTGACCTTGTGAACTTTATGGTTTTGGGCAAATGATTTTGCTGTGGTTCTATTCTACTTGGAGCCTTCAAGAGCAAAAAATGTGAACAAAGATATCATTATCACCCAATTACAAGATGATCACCGGGGGGGTGAGGCCGGGAGTTGTCCAAGATCACATACAGCAATAGAGAAAACCACAAATCTGTGCACCCAGATGATTGTTTGTGTAACAGGGCACATGGGGTCAGCTGGGGAACCCATCTCCTGCACTACCTCACTGCATTAAGAACTGTACATGTCCTTTTAACCGCAGGCTGAGTTTACTCTTTTTATAACCTAATCTTAAGGGGGCTGCCAAGGATCGTGTTTGAGAATAAAAACAGACGTCCATGCATCTCAGGCAAGTTAAAAGGCAGAACATCTGCCACACTAAATCATTCAGGATGTGGAACTAGCCAGAAAAAAATTCATTTATTCAAAAACTAAGAGAGGGGAGGATTTATAACCCGTCAGAGAGGTGAGGAGCTGTGGGAGTTTCATATCACGTACAGGTGCAGGGTAACCAGCCGAAACGATGCGACAAACCACGTGCACAGCAACAACACGGATACAAAGGAACACTGTCCAGCTCTATGTCATCATATACTGTAGGAGGGAGAGACAAAATCTATACATTATACAGTTATAACATCCAGCCTCCAGCCATGCAGTCTACCATTACCACAGTGAATAACATCCAGCCTCTAGTCATGTAGTCTACCATTACCACAGTGTATAACATCCAGCCTCCAGCCATGCAGTCTACCATTACCACAGTGAATAACATCCAGCCTCTAGTCATGTAGTCTACCATTACCACAGTGTATAACATCCAGCCTCTAGTCATGTAGTCTACCATTACCACAGTGTATAACATCCAGCCTCTAGCCGTGCAGTCTACCATCACCACAGTGTATAACATCCAGCCTCTAGCCATGCTGTCTACCATCACCACAGTGTATAACATCCAGCCTCTAGTCATGTAATCTACCATTACCACAGTGTATAACATCCAGCCTCTAACCATGCAGTCTACCATTACCACAGTGTATAACATCCAGCCTCTAGTCATGCAGTCTAACATTACCACAGTGTATAACATCCAGCCTGTAGCCATGCAGTCTACCATTACCACAGTGTATAACATCCAGCCTCTAGCCATGCAGTCTACCATTACCACAGATGTATAACATCCAGCCTCTATCCATGTAGTCTACCATTACCACAGTGTATAACATCCAGCCTCTAGCCGTGCAGTCTACCATTACCACAGTGTATAACATCCAGCCTCTAGCCATGCAGTCTACCATTACCACAGTGTATAACATCCAGCCTCTATCCATGTAGTCTACCATTACCACAGTGTATAACATCCAGCCTCTAGCCATGCAGTCTACCATTACCACAGTGTATAACATCCAGCCTCTAGTCATGTAGTCTACCATTACCACAGTGTATAACATCCAGCCTCTAGCCATGCAGTCTACCATTACCACAGTGTATAACATCCAGCCTCTAGCCATGCAGTCTACCATTACCACAGTGTATAACATCCAGCCTCTAGCCATGTAGTCTACCATTACCACAGTGTATAACATCCAGCCTCTAACCATGCAGTCTACCATTACCACAGATGTATAACATCCAGCCTCTATCCATGTAGTCTACCATTACCACAGTGTATAACATCCAGCCTCTAGCCGTGCAGTCTACCATTACCACAGTGTATAACATCCAGCCTCTAGCCATGTAGTCTACCATTACCACAGTGTATAACATCCAGCCTCTAGCCGTGGAGTCTACCATTACCACAGATGTATAACATCCAGCCTCTAGTCATGCAGTCTACCATTACCACAGTGTATAACATCCAGCCTCTAGCCGTGGAGTCTACCATTACCACAGATGTATAACATCCAGCCTCTAGCCGTGCAGTCTACCATTACCACAGTGTATAACATCCAGCCTCTAGCCATGCAGTCTACCATTACCACAGTGTATAACATCCAGCCTCTAGCCATGCAGTCTACCATTACCACAGTGTATAACATCCAGCCTCTAGTCATGTAGTCTACCATTACCACAGTGTATAACATCCAGCCTCTAGCCATGTAGTCTACCATTACCACAGTGTATAACATCCAGCCTCTAGCCATGTAGTCTACCATTACCACAGTGTATAACATCCAGCCTCTAGCCATGTAGTCTACCATTACCACAGTATATAACATCCAGCCTCTAGCCATGCAGTCTACCATTACCACAGTGTATAACATCCAGCCTCTAGTCATGTAGTCTACCATTACCACAGTATATAACATCCAGCCTCTAGCCATGCAGTCTACCATTACCACAGTGTATAACATCCAGCCTCTAGTCATGTAGTCTACCATTACCACAGTGTATAACATCCAGCCTCTAGCCATGCAGTCTACCATTACCACAGTATATAACATCCAGCCTCTAGCCGTGCAGTCTACCATTACCACAGTATATAACATCCAGCCTCTAGCAGTGTAGTCTACCATTACCACAGTGTATAACATCCAGCCTCTAGCCATGCAGTCTACCATTACCACAGTGTATAACATCCAGCCTCTAGACATGCAGTCTACCATTACCACAGTGTATAACATCCAGCCTCTAGTCATGCAGTCTACCATTTCCACAGTGTATAACATCCAGCCTCTAGCCATGCAGTCTACCATTACCACAGTGTATAACATCCAGCCTCTAGCCATGCAGTCTACCATTACCACAGTGTATAACATCCAGCCTCTAGACATGCAGTCTACCATTACCACAGTGTATAACATCCAGCCTCTAGCCATGTAGTCTACCATTACCACAGTGTATAACATCCAGCCTCTAGCCATGCAGTCTACCATTACCACAGTGTATAACATCCAGCCTCTAGTCATGCAGTCTACCATTACCACAGTGTATAACATCCAGCCTCTAGACATGCAGTCTTTATGTCTTGTTCACATACAGCATTTCCCTCACATGGGCAGATAATACACAGAACACGTGATGCCGCAGCCGGCATGGTGACCCGGTACATTGTGCGGGTCGTTCTTCCACACTTGGTGGTTGTACATAGTGTTAATTACCTAAACCAAGTATACCCTGAGATGGGATTTGTGTCTTTCCACAGATTAAAAGATTTTCGAATTCCTCATGGCGGTATGTTTAGGTTCTTTCAGCTTAGACTCACATCAGCCTCTTAGTTTGGGCTTCTTACTCCAAAGGTCGCATTAAATCCCCTGGAAGGAGTATATGCTTATATGTTGGTGGTCCTGACAAGAAGCCCTTTATAGTAAGTGTGGCCCGCGCTAGGTCAGTTACACGTACGGCGGGTTTCAGAGCAGACACTGATAATGTAGACCACGATCCCGTGGATGTAGAGCGCTTTACGGGGGGTTCTTTGTGTGATCCACAGCTATGACCTATGGTGATAGAAATCCGCACTTTTTTTCAGTGATCGCCTAAGTGACCACCGCTAATTACCCATGTCCACCAGTTCCACGCTCTGGTATCAGACCAGGTCCATTCTTTGGTTCAGTCATTGTACAAGTCTGTGCAGAATCTAAGTGACGGCTGGAGTTGTGCGGCTGTTGGCTCAAGGCTTGAGAGCTCGGTGCTAAGAGGGAACCCAAACCCAGAAGAACCAGAACCATGGTCCTGGGACGTGATGGGCAGACAGCACAGGATTACTGCTGTGTAGTCATTTCTTGCACTTCAGCCCTGGCACCGTAGATTTGGGAATGGTGAGCCGTGAGTCCACATGACGTTTAGTGACATTCACTCTGTAAATCGGCCCCACAACCTCAGGTCATACATCCCGGGCCCTAGGAAGGGGGACACTGCATATATAACACATACTTGGGAATTATTTAAACCTATTCACCCGGCCAATGATGGATATTGCTTTCACCCCACTTTCCCTGCTTTTGTTAATGGCCAGCCTGGTACAAGCAGCCGACGGTCCGGGCGTCCAGTAATAGCGGTAAGTAAACGCCGATCTCGCTGTAATCTACAGGGTGCAGTAACTGATGGAAACACGAGTGGTCTGCAGCCAGTTATGTATGAGGGATGCAGATGCACAGCCTCAGAGGATGGGGCCTGTCACCCACACCGCCAGAACACTGCTACCGGGACCTCACTTTTTTAACCGGCAGGAGGTAGACAAAACCGTAAGCATGAAAAGTAGAGTTAGGGTACCTGCACGCGAGCACAGATTTCAAAACAGAGAATCCGCGTTTCTGCACCAAAAACAGCATGTGTTACTGGTGGTTTTTGGTGCAGTTTTGACGCAGACCTCACTCTTCCATTGAAAAAGGTGAAATCAGCACCAAAAATCACACAAACAATTGACATGCGGCGGATTTCTAAATCCACACATCAGGTCAATTTCCGCACCAAATACAGCAGCAATGTGTACGTGAGCGTGGTCTAATCTCATACACTTTGCTGGTACTGTATTATGCCGTGGATTTTCTGCACATGGGGGAGGGGGACACGGCAGATCCTCACTACCACTTTGTTGGTACTACACTACAATGTGGATTTGCAGCATGAAAACCCATGACGTGTCTGCCACATGTGATCTCACCCTTAGAAGGTCTGTAGTTCAGTGTAATTCCTGCTCTCAGGTGTCATGGACACAGGCTGCACGCTTCTACTATCCCCTACATGTTACCTCTTGCAGTGTGATCTCTCAGTACAGAACAGATGTGAGTCTGGAAGGCAAGTTGTGAAAAAGTTAAGCAGAGGATTGCTGAGGGGCCGGGAATGTGCAGGACAGAGGGGCTCAGTGATCAGCCCGGGCTCCAGCGTGCATGGTGCAGCTGGCAGGTATACCAGGGTCCAAGGTCCAGGAGTGCTGCCGGGCACATAGGTGACTCTCTCCACCCTACAGTCGTCAGGTAAAGAATGCCAGCTGCCTGAGAAGTTGTGGGAAGCTGAGAGATGGATGAGGGGAGGAGTTTTATCCTCTCCTTTAATAACAAAGTCCCGCCTTGCAAGTTTTTGAGCGGCTCTTTTCCTATTCAGAGCATCCCCAGCCAAACTAATGCCCTCTCCTACCCTGACGTCAAAGAACAGATCACAGGCAAGATTAGGGTTTTTCATTTCTCTTATTGCAGCAATTAGCCTGGGACTGTATAAAAGGGCTAGAGAAAGGGGAGGGAGCCAGAGGGGAAATCTGGGGACAATAAGAGATAGCTGAGAGACAGAGGCGGAGGCAGAGGAGCCGGAGGTAGGATGGGGAGAAAGTGCCTTTTACATTCTTCCAGCTGAAAAAAATAATCCACCTGGTTCTTCAAACTTCAGAAACTTTTTTCCTTCACTAATTCCCAGGCAATGAGAGGAACCAGCTGAAGCTGAGCAGCAGCTGCCTGGCGCTCCCCTGTAAGTACAGCCGTAGTGCACCTGTTTAGTGCAAACATCTCATTCATAGTAAAAGGCATCAATTAAAAGCTCATCAGTCCCGGCTCTCGCCCCCTCTGCACGGCTGAATGAAGAAGGCAGATAGAAAGGGGCATCTTTAAGGGCAGAGCCATGGACCTGCTGATCACCCTGCAGATCCTGCCTGGGTTCGTCTCTAACTGCCTCTTCTTGGCTCTCTACGACTCTGTTGTGTTGGTAAAACACGTGCTCCTGCAGCTGAACCGCTCCAAATCCAACCAGAGTCAATGGCGTCGGATGCTCACCCCAGAAGGTCTGCGCTGCGTCTGGAACAGCTTCCTATTGGACGCCTACAAGCAGGTATGACTGGCGCCACTTTTAAAGGGCACGTGTATGTACAGCTAAGCCATGCTTACACTGACAATACATACGGCGGGGGGATTTCTGCGCTGTCATTATAAAATGTCTCCTCTTTAGATATGTCTAATGATGTTGCTCCAGTTTTAATAGAGTGAAATCTGGAACATTTAGTGACATTTTTTAATTTCTTAAATTTCATTTATAGTTAAAACACTTCTTTAAAACATGAGAGAGTGGTGGAAAATTGCAAAATGTACATTTTATTAAGCAAAAAAACCAAAAAATTATCTAGTTATGGATTCAGATTTAGGACGGGATTTGTTTGGATGATTCCTTTGCACATTGTTCAGACTGATTTGCTGCATTGAGGGGGGTGAATGTAGATACTTGAGACGATGTGAAGACGAGGTGAGCGCGCCGATTGTACCATCTCGATGTGAATCTGTTGGGATTGTGCACTCCTCTGGGGAGCTGCTGGTAATCTGGTGCACCCGGCAGCACCTCCGTATCTCGCACATGGCGGGCTGTCAGTCTCTGCAGGTTGATAACCCCGTCATCTGCTCTGGAAATGCTGCAAAGTGTTAACCGAGTCTTGGCTTGAGAAATGCACACAATGCAAGCAGCACAGAGCCGCCTCGGCCACGGTTTCTTGTCACTATTGGAGCAGGTCATTCAGAGGTTAATAAGCTTTTGCATAATATGTAATAGGAAAAAGAGCGGCTCCTAGATATTCCATTATGTCAGCTGGTCACAGCCCTTATTAGAAGGTGCTGGAGACAAACCAAGCTGATAAGCCGTGTCCTGCAGGATAAAGGTCTAGAGGGCAACGTGCGAGCCTTTGTTGATATGAACAATCCTCATGCCCGGATCACCTGTAGCTGGCACGAGGGGCACGATACCTCAATACTGCCCTCTGCTGGGAGCAGATGCTCGGCCAATCCTTACTGGAAATACTGTACTAATGAACATCAGAGACGTCCACATAACACTCCTGTCAGCAGGACGTCTCTTAGAGAAGTGGTGTCTCTCAGGGAGAGAGATGGACGCTCCACGTCCTTCATGCAGGGCAGAACATGTCCCATGAGCCGAGGCATCCAGAACTTCAGCTCTTCTCTATGGATAATTAAAAACTTAGACCGGCTCCTGGAGGTGAATGAGAGGAAGGTCCAGGCAGACAGTCTGTATCTGTATAGTGCGGGCGCCACGTTATATGAAGCCGCCGGGCACGGATGATAACGAGGTCTTTGATGGATGCTGTATGGCTCCGGTTATGCTGCCGGTCCGGCTTTCTTAGTCTCTCCCTGGCACACACACAGTGTCACTCTATGGAGTAGGTGAATTAATACCGCAAGCTGATGTGGCACACCATGCCAGCACCACAGGTCTCCGCCCCATGCTGCGGTGCCACGCGTGCCAGGCTTGCAGTGCAGTGCCATTCAGCGCACCTACTGGTGGAAGGGAAGGGGCACGTTTTTTTCTTTTCCTTGAGAAATCTGGCAGAGGACGCGTGAACAGATAATACCGTGCCACTCCATGATTTATTTTTACAACGTATTCGCTGAATAAGAGAAATCAAACTGTGCACATAACTCGGTGCAATGGGTGGAGACGCAGGCGCCTTTACTTGACTTTTTCTGGGGTTCTCCAGTAATCTCTTGGCATTCATTAATGGGTGAGATCCAGAGTGTCTCCAGGGGATGACTAAACCACGCTCAACCTGCCAGCTGAACACGAGCTCCCCTTGGGCAGATCCCTCTGCTTTGCATTAGTGCTGAATGTGTGCAAAAAAAAACCTCTAAGACTTCTATGCAGAAATGTCTAAATCCCGACAGATAAAGAGAACATGTGGTTCAGGGTACACTCCGTTACCAGAACTGGTTTCCGTTCTGTTACAGATGCAGAGGTACGGGCTGCTTGGCACTTGTAAAACAAATGTAATACTGCAGCAAGACAAACAGTCCCGGTTTTTATGACTTGGTCCCAATACATATATATAAATCCCAGAGAAGTGATACAGGTGTTTCTCTGGTACAGAGGAAATATTTCCCGCTCATTATGTGGTCTGGGAACGAGCACCAGTAGCTCCGGGTTCTAATTTCCCTTCCAGTTTATACTTTCTTGGTCGCTGTCTTGGACTCTGTGGTGAGCCTGGAATATTACATTGCCAACAATTCGTTTCTGGAATATACATTATTCAGCTCAAGAAAGGAAAATATAAAAAAAGAGAGAGAGAGAGACGAAGCTCCTAAGTAACCGGGCAAGTCTCGGTCAGCAGACGAGGACAAAGGACACAAATGAAGGGTCAGCGAGTCTGGGGCTCAGGGAGGTTAATGGCTCTGCTGGAGTCAATGGGACGGAGCCGGAGCTCTCTGGCAGCACGAGCCTGCTTACTGTACGGAGATGGGAAACCTCTGGCCTCAGAGTCATCATCTTCTACTGAAAGGATAGCAGCTATGGAAAGTGCTTAGCCAGCGCCCATTACTTATAACACATCAGCCGGATGACGACACGGGTACACGCTCGAAGGTTGGAAATATTACAGATCTTACATTTCCACTCAGTGGCCGCCAACGTGACGCAGCAGCTCATTCCAGTGACATATTCTTGAAGAATTAACTTTTTTTTTAATAATAAAAATGAGGCAATTCAGAGACAGATTGAAGAAAAGTATATGGAAGCTGCTGTCAGAACAAACACTGCAAAAAGCCTAGAAGTGTCATCGGGTCTAAAGCAATGCAGAGATAACCAAGAAGGTAAAGGCGCGAATATCTGAACGCTAATCTGCTCGTCTAAAGGTGCCACAGATCACCCGATGAACAGCGTTTAGTGACCGGAGGTGCGGACGCCAGCGATCTGCTGCCCAGGAGCAATGATAGCAGCGTTGATCCTCATACTGTGGAGGAGATCGCTGCGTGTAAATACAGCACTTCACCTCCACTGAACAAGCAGTCAGGATGCTTCCCTCCTGACAATCTGCTGCTCATCTGAAAGACTAAATGCAGCTTAAGTGCCGTCCACAAGGTTAAGCCAAATACAACCAGGACGCAGGAAAACAAGACATAAGGAAAAAATGAGCAAGAAATGGCGAGTGCCAACGGCTTTGGTGTTTACGATGCCGTAAACTTTTAAGTGCTTTTCTCACAAAAGATTTCCAAAGCTGGTGTGAAGCGTGAGAACAGAACGTGGCTCCCAAGCCAAGAAAGCAGAGTCAGATGGAAAGGGTTTGGCCACGCTCTGGGGTCAGGACCGCGCAGCTGATGACTGAGTCACCCTGGACTCATCCACTAACCAGGACCTGGGGAGCGCACACCAGGCAAACCCTGGAAACAGTGGGAAAACGCACCGACTCCTCTGCCAAGAAGCAATCTACTCAGCGCCTGCACTATTCATGTGGACGTTCCTGTGGTCGGGACAATGAGATAAAGCTAAGGACTGTGATCCTCGCTCTTACACACTGCACATGCCTCGTTTCCTTTAAATTGCTGTTATTTACAGAGATCGTAACGTAAACCGAGGTCGTGTGGGGAACATACATTCAGAGTAAAGCTAACAGAACAGAACGAACCAATGGACGCCTTTCTACAAACACAAGCTGTATAAAACAGATGTGGAGCAGGACACACTCCAAGTGAATGCAGGCTGTGAACTGCACATGTGCTGCACAGGCCAGGAACACAATCTGCCCCGTACTCACACTACGTGGTCATATGTGCAGTGCACATGTATGACTGATCCTACAGGTAGCAGTACATGGCTGCACGTCAATCACGGTAATACACACAGAGGTCCATCTTCTGATACAGACATGTACTTCAGACCATTTCCTTTTAATGCAACCCTCCTGTTCAAGGTAAAAAAGGTCAGTATTAACTGGGGAACAAACTGAACACTTACCTGGCGCCCCCCTCCTCCTCCTCATCTTCTCATCTGCAGGTTCACCAGCTCCTGGGCTCCTTTTCTGTCACCCAAGATGGCTGCACCCGACGCATCAGTAGTCCGAGACACTTCCTGCTTGTCCTGCCCTGATCACATGATCAGTGCTGACCAATCCAAGGGCAGCAGGAAGTGTCTTGGGCCGCAGTGTTCACCATGTAGTGTGAGAAGCGGTGCGGCCATCCTGATGACAGAAGAGGAGCCGAGGAACTGATGGATCTGCAGCTAAAAAGGGGGGCACCAGGTCCGTGTTCTGGTTACTTGGAGGCTGCTTTAAATCTGCTGCCTTACCTGAACTCAATAGGGGTAATTTATTAAGACCCCCTATGCCAGAAAATAATGTAAAAAAAAGTTGCAAATCGCGGTTTGCAACGTTTAGAACGTCAATGTATCCACTACCGTCGCCACTTTCTGAAAAAGGGTGGTGATGAGGGCAGGACGGGGCGAGATGTGGGCAGAGCCATTGGCCCCAGCGCATTCATATGACTTATATGACAACTGAAATCTACTCGAGCTGCTGAAGGGTTCTCCTGATTTATGTGCATCCTCCAGTGCGGGGAATATCAAAGAGCGGCGTAAAACAATGGTCTTTGTTAAATGACCCCCACTGTTTCCATAGGGCCAGCTTGCAACCATTGTAAAAAATGTTATGTGAGCCAAAAATAAATTCTCCATCACTAGCATATAGTAGTTCTACAACATTTAGTAAAAATGGCCGTCACCTCCTAATATATAATTGAATATGATTGGGGGGGCTTGTCTGCTTGGAGGTTACTTGTTCACAGATCTGATTTTAAAAAAGGGATGTGGACGATCCATGAGATAATCAGCCGTGGCGGTGATATAGAAGAGATCCGTTATTTAGAGGTCTGGATGCGCTCTTCATTGACCTCCATGGAATACACAGGTCCCTAGATTACTCCTTCTAGCAATGATGCCTCCGCGTGGTTTATGTTTCCTGGAGCTGAACCAAACCATCGTATTTCATCCAACTCTTTGTGGATTTTAGGCAATTCAGAATCATTTTCTGACCTCCAGACAGTTATGCCTTCCCTTTTGGATTTGGGATTTGTGGAGTGCTGGCAGAACGGTAACCTGCGGCTGGATAATTACCACGTCTTGTAGGAAGGCTGGCCCGGCCTGAAGCATAATGTTCAGATCCTGTCAACTCTATGGAATGATCTTGAATCTCAACTTCGTCTTACACACATTAGTCTTAAAAACTGATCAAAAAGAGAGATTTCAACCAAAATGATTGTTTAAAGGGTGATAATTAATGAGTAATCTCGTTTGCTAACTGACGCAGACGGTTATAACCTCATAGTGAGTCCGACCTTAATAGGAAAGATCCCTGAAAGGCTGCTCCCAGAAAGATCGTTTGTCCATCGCCCAACATGACCGGAACGGGTGATATGGAGTAAAGTGTGTTCGTCACGGACCTACTTCTATATAACGCAGCAGGGTGGCTCAGTGGTTAGCAGCTCTGGGGTTCTGATTTCAGATCTGCATGGAGTTTGGATGTTACATGGGTGTTCTCTGGGCACTCCGGTGTCCTTCACACTCCAATGATAGGCACGTGGCCTCCTAGGAAATTGATCCTAGAGTGCGATGTGTGTTGAGGTTGAGCCATTGACTTCCCAGGGAGTCGCTCGGCCACACAAATCTCCCCGCTCATCGAGTCCCTGGGAGAAAAGCCCATTACAAATGTCTGCCATTGTCATAATGTGTATGGCCGCCTTTAGTACGGTTTTAGGCCTCTCTGTAAGCTGGTCCAGAATGAGAGAAAGGCTTGGCTAAGAGCGAGACCGGAGGGAAACGACCTGGAAGATCCTGTGTGAAGAGGAAGGACCATGTCTACGGTTCGGGTACAGGGTTCAGGATTAGGCTCGGTCTCTTCTCCAGGTTTTTCCACACTTGGTGGTGAGCGGTTTTTCACGTAAGGCTCTGCCGTAGGGAAGACGGGAGATTACATTCTTGAGCCAAGGTCCAGGTTAGCGACCACAGGATAACTCATTGGTGGTCACCGTGGACCGTCATACAGAAGTATAACATTGCTGTGGTTCTAGAAAACAGTAAGGAGGGAGTGAGGAGGAAGCAGGCTCCTCCAGTGTGAGGGTCTGCCTGGGAGAGGCCAGGTGCACAGACAGGGGCTTCTCCTCCCCACTAATGATGTGAATTTACTAGCTGATATTCCTGGCTGGATTTCAGTAATAAATATTAACCTATTGTGTGACAGACGCTTTCCTGTGACACTAAGCCCTTCCACCCATTCTCACATCGCAGGGTGGAAACCTAATCACTTGTCGTGTCGACTAGAATTATCTCCAGCACATTGCAGCTTTCTTTAGGTTTAGTAGGTGGTAATTAAGTCTGTCCGGCCGCTCCGGGTAATTCACAGCACAGCTCTGCTGCTGAACAAGATCCCACTTTTCATCTTCATATAATCTTAAGTAACTGCTCTCGACCAGCAGCAGGTCTAGCTCCAGGCACACTCAGAGCTAAACTCTGAATTCTGCTGGTTTACTGCTTCAGACGGCAACGGGGGTCACTTACATCGCTATACTGGTGTAGCAGGACCCCTTTTGAGACTTATATACTTTCTATGGATCCGTATCACTGCTCTCAGCGCTCTACACTTAGCGCTCTCTGCTCGGCTGTCTCGGCCGCGGGTCCCATATACTTTCTATAGATCTGTATCACTGCTCTCAGCGCTCTACACTTAGCGCTTTCTGCTCGGCTGTCTCGGCCGCGGGTCCCATATACTTTCTATAGATACGTATCACTGCTCTCAGCGCTCTACACTTAGCGCTTTCTGCTCGGCTGTCTCGGCCGCGGGTCCCATATACTTCTATAGATCTGTATCACTGCTCCTCAGCGCTCTACTCTTAGCGCTCTCTGCTCGGCTGTCTCGGCCGTGGGGTCCCATATACTTTCTATAGATACGTATCACTGCTCTCAGCGCTCTACACTTAGCGCTCTCTGCTCGGCTGTCTCGGCCGCGGGTCCAATATACTTTCTATAGATCCGTATCACTGCTCTCAGCGCTCTACTCTTAGCGCTTTCTGCTCGGCTGTCTCGGCCGCGGGTCCAATATACTTTCTATAGATCCGTATCACTGCTCTCAGCGCTCTACTCTTAGCGCTTTCTGCTCAGCTGTCTCGGCCGCGGGTCCATATACTTCTATAGATGTATCACTGCTCTCAGCGGTCTCTTGCTCTCTGTCTCGGCGCGGGTCAATAATACTTTCTAGATCGTATCACTGCTCTCAGCGTCTACTTTAGCGCTTTGTCTCCTGGCGCGTCCAATATACTTCTAGATACGTATCACTGCTCTCAGCTCTTACTCTTGCGCGCTTTCTGCTCCGGCTGTCCCTCGCCGGGTTCCAATAATATTTCTATAGTACGTATCACTGCTCTCAGCGCTCTACTCTTAAGCGCTCTCTGCTGCTGGCTGTCTCGGCCGGTCCATATACTTTCTAGATCCGATACTGCTCTCAGCGCTCTACTCTTAGCGCTTTCTGCTCGGCTGTCTCGCCGCGGTCCAATATACTTTCTATAGATCCGTATCACTGGCTCTCAGCGCTCTACTCTAGCGCTTTCTGCTCAGCTGTCTCGGCCGCGGGTCCCATATACTTTCTATAGATCCGTATCACTGCTCTCAGCGCTCTACTCTTAGCGCCTCTCTGCTCGGCTGTCTCGCCGCGGTCCAATATACTTTCTATAGATCGTATCACTGCCTCAGCGCTCTACTCTTAGCGCTTTCTGCTCGGCTGCGGGTCTCGCGCGGTCCAATATACTTTCTATAGATACGTATCAACTGCTCTCAGCGCTCTACTCTTAGCGCTCTCTGCTCGGCTGTCTCGGCCGCGGGTCCAATATACTTTCTATAGATACGTATCAACTGCTCTCAGCGCTCTACTATTAGCCCGGCTTTCTGCTCGGCTGTCTCGCGAGGGTCCAATATACTTTCATAGAGTACGTAATCATCTAGCTGGCTGCTAGCTACAGTGCCTCTTAGAGCGCTTTCTGCTGCGCGGTGACCATTATGTCTCGCCGCTGGGTCACAATAATACTATTCTATAGATCTATCAGCTCTCAGCGATGTATCCAGGCGGGAAGGCTGTCTCGGCGCTCAATGACTTCTATAGAAGTAACTGCTCAGGTCTGCTCGGTGTCTCGGCGCGGGTCCATATACTTTCTATAAGATCCGTAATCACTGCTCTCAGCGCTCTACTCTTAAAGCGCTTCCTGCGTAGCGGGGTTCTAAAGACTGATACATCACTGCGCTCAGCGGCGAGGGGGATGCCGGTGTCTCGGCCGTTATAACTTTCTATAAAACAAGATCATGGTCTGACGCTCTCGGCCAGTGGGTCTATACTCTTAGCGCTTTCTGCTTATCAGATGCTACTGTCTCGGCAGCGGGTCCAAATTCTTTCTATAGATCCGTATCACTTGCTATCAGCGCTCTACTCTTAGGCTTTCTGCTAATGTCTCGCCAGCGGTACCAATATACTTTCTAGTAGGATCCGTCTATCACGAGGGCTCTCAGCGCTACTAAATCTACATATGAGGCTTCTGCTCGGTGCTCTGCG
The DNA here is from genome assembly GCA_900303285.1 of Rhinella marina. Classification (NCBI taxonomy): domain Eukaryota; kingdom Metazoa; phylum Chordata; class Amphibia; order Anura; family Bufonidae; genus Rhinella; species Rhinella marina. The sequence continues at coordinate 192,212 of ONZH01029565.1, read as the reverse complement.
GCGGATCTACTTTCTCATGATCGTAACCTTGCTCTAGCGCTCTACTGGCTCTCCAAGCGCTCTATTCTTGAGCGTATCTGCTCTCGGTTACTCTTCTTCTCGGCTGTCTAGCGGGTCCAATAATACATGTTCTCAGTAGAATAGGCCTCTCAGCTGCCTCGCCTCATCGCATCGTACTGCGTACTTGTTCTGGCCGGAGCGCTGTCTCGGGCCTGGCAGCGACTCGGGCACAATATACTTTCTATACGATACGTAACATCTGCGGTGCTCAGCGCTCTAGGACTCTTAGCGCCTCGTCTTGCACGATCGCAATGCTCTCGCGTCTACCTGCTAGGCATCTCTGTCGGTATCACTGCTCTCAGCGCTCTACTCTTAGCGCTTTCTGCTCGGCTGGTCTCGGCCGCGGGTCCAATATACTTTCTATAGATACGTATCACTGCTCTCAGCCGCTCTACTCTTAGCGCTCTCTGCTCGGCTGTCTCGGCGCGCGGGTCCAATATACTTTCTATAGATACGTATCACTGCTCTCAGCGCTCTACTCTTAGCGCTTTCTGCTCGGCTGGTCTCGGCCGCGGGTCCAATATACTTTCTATAGATACGTATCACTGCTCTCAGCGCTCTACTCTTACGCTCTCTGCTCGGCTGTCTCGGCGCGGTCCAATATACTTTCTAATAGATACGTATCACTGCTCTCAGCGCTCTACTCTTAGCGCTTTCTGCTCGGCTGTCTCGGCCGCGGGTCCAATATACTTTCTATAGATACGTATCACTGCTCTCAGCGCTCTACTCTTAGCGCTCTCTGCTCGGCTGTCTCGGCCGGGGTCCATTATACTTTCTATAGATACGTATCACTGCTCTCAGCGCTCTACTCTTAGCGCTTCTGCTCGGCTGTCTCGGCCGCGGTCCAATATACTTTCTATAGATACGTATCACTGCTCTCAGCGCTCTACTCTTAGCGCTCTCTGCTCGGCTGTCTCGGCCGTGGGTCCCATATACTTTCTATAGATACGTATCACTGCTCTCAGCGCTCTACTCTTAGCGCTCTCTGCTCGGCTGTCTCGGCCGTGGGTCCCATATACTTTCTATAGATCGTATCACTGCTCTCAGCGCTCTACTCTTTAGCGCTCTCTGCTCGGCTGTCTCGGGCCGTGGGGTCCCATATACTTTCTATAGATACGTATCACTGCTCTCAGCGCTCTACTCTTAGCGCTCTCTGCTCGGCTGTCTCGGCCGTGGGTCCCATATACTTCTATAGATACGTATCACTGCTCTCAGCGCTCTACTCTTAGCGCTTCTCTGCTCGGCTGTTCTCGGCCGTGGCGTCCCATATACTTTCTATAGATCGTACACTGCTCTCACGTCTATCTTAGCGCTCTGCTCGGCGTCTCGGCCGTGGGCCCATATACTTTCTATAGATACGTATCACTGCTCTCAGCGCTCTATCTTAGCGCTCTCTGCTCGGCTGTCTCGGCCGTGGGTCCCATTATACTTTCTATAGATACGTATCAAACTGCTCTCAGCGCTCCTACTCTTAGCGCTCTCTGCTCGGCTGTCTCGGCCGTGGGGTCCCATATACTTTCTATAGATACGTATCACTGCTCTCAGCGCTCTACTCTTAGCGCTCTCTGCTCGGCTGTCTCGGCCGTGGGTCCCATATACTTTCTATAGATACGTATCACTGCTCTCAGCGCTCTACTCTAGCCGCTCTCTGCTCGGCTGTCTCGGCAGCCGGGTCCAATAATGACATCAGCACTGATTAACTTCTAGCCTCAGGCAGCAAAGGTTGGTGCAGATAATGCTGAGAGGTTCAGGGCTCTGCACCCGACCTCAAACAAGGATTATAACTAGACGTTAAAAGTGAAAGCTTCATGCTGAATCTACAAGGCATTTAAATATAAACAAGAAAGGAGATTAAAAAGCAAAACAAAAACAGTAACAAGTAAAAATCAAATCATAATCCAGACCGGAAGTGCAGAAGGATTAGGTCACTGATGTGCCTGAGTCAGAAATGGAGGACCAGCTGGTGTGAGGCGTGTCATATGTCCTGTCATACACGTGTGACATGTCCATCTACATGTGGAAACACCACTTATGTCCCACTAGACGGACATGTATCTAATGAAATACGGTACACAAAACACAATACAAAGAAAAAAAGGGGGTGGAGACAACTCATCTTGTAGTGACCCCCCCCGGGTACCCCACAGCAGAGGGAATCGGCTTTCTCTCAGAGGTGGGATGCCAGGGATTTACCGCCAATTATCCCAATCCCAACATGTTTCCCAGTGATTAAAAGTTCCTCACAGGACATAAAAACCACATGTACGACACACACAGTATGATACAGAGAATGATATCGGATCAGGGTACCCTCTGTGTACCACACAAATAGATAAAAGGGTAGGGTGGACCCTAAATATATCATTCGTACTGCCCCACACTGCCTCTAACAACCACCCGTAGGTTATTACCAAGGTACAAGGGCATTATAGAGGTGATGGAGCCACTGTCCCCGCCTTGGCACTTAGGCCAGTTCTACAGATTGTACTGAGAGGAATAGGACCCAGTCCAGATATGTGTCCTCTCTGTATTAGTAAATCCACTAGCTGCCCCCTTAGGGTGACTGGTGCCCATGGGTGCTACTGCACATATCAACAAGTCTCCTCTTTGTGTCTATGGTAAGCAGGGACCCTTTTTGCTTGTAAGTAAAGCCCCTTTCCTGAAGCCGTTCACCAGATACAACGGCACCATGTCCGGTGACACATCAGGTTAAAGCATCTTCCTTGCCTAAAACTTGAGAATAAGGATAGAAGATGGATGAAGGAGTTTGGGAACACTTTCTTTATATGTTTTTGTGCAGAGAGGAGAGTCTTGACTGTCGACCGAGGTGCTGGTACTGTATGTGCTCTTCATGTTTGTTCTTATGCTCTTTCCGTTATTAACTATTCTCTCTTCTCTTCTGTATAGGTAAAATTAGGCGGAGATGCCCCAAACTCCAATGTTATCCATGTGTCCAGCAAGAAAACAAGTAGCACGCCAGCAAAACTCCGGACACCATGTAACCTTCTTGACTTTGCCAGCTCTGAGCGCCCCCTGGTTGTCAATTTTGGTTCGGCCACCTGACCCCCCTTTATAAGCCAGCTGCCAGCCTTCAGCAAGCTGGTGGAGGAGTTTTCCGATGTAGCCGACTTCCTCTTGGTCTACATTGACGAGGCTCATCCCTCAGACGGCTGGGCTGCCGCTCCTGGCGTGGGTTCCTATGAAGTAAAAAAACACAGAAACCAAGAAGATCGATGTGCTGCAGCCAACAAACTCATGGAAGAATACTCCCTCCCCCAACAGTGCCAGGTGGTTGCAGACTGCATGGACAATAACGCCAACGTGGCCTACGGTGTCTCCTTCGAAAGAGTATGCATTGTACAAAGGCAGAAAATCGTATACCTTGGAGGTAAAGGACCTTTCTTCTATAACCTCCAAGAAGTCAGGCGGTGGCTGGAGCAGACATTTGGAAACAGAGGTTGAATGGATAAAAGGACCCGGCTGGGCCTGGAGAAATCACTCCTAAGGACGAGCAAGCGAATCGTCCTCGTGGAACGGACGCTATAATACAGACTTTGGAAATGAACCCATGAAAACGACCACATTACAAAGTTCACTGCAAAAAGTCCCAATCCAGATGCATAATCTTATCCTCACTGTGACCCGAATCTCTGGCAGACCTCAAACCGCTCTACAATACACAACAGTATAGGCAGAACATAGGAAGATGAGGGTGTGGTGAAAAGCAAGAAGGGAAAGTCAGAAATCACACAAAGCCCACATCTGACAGCTGCTGTAGAGCCGGCTCGCTCTTCCATGTTCCTGGGAAAACTTTACAAAGAAATGTCGTCAGGGAAGAATAGGGAGAAGCAGCACAGCACCTCCAGTATTTATTACCCAGAGTCCAGGCTCTCACTCGGCAGGTGTAGCTCAGTTTAGGTTTTTTTTCTTTTTAACATAATTTATTGTGTTATCGGCGGTATCCAGAAATGACACAGTTACCTCAACAAGGGGACAGCTGCATGGAAACTGATGTAATCTGCTCTGCAGGCTCCATACTGAATAATGGTGAACGCAGAGAAGCATCAATGTGCCTCCTCCGTGCTCTCATCCCCACAAGATGACATTTCCGCCACCAATTAGGCACCAGCTTTAGGCAAGGTTTTGACAGGTGACGTGGTGAATGAAGACTAACACCTCACTAATGGCCTGCGCCTGGTCCTGAGGGCTCACACCGCACATGGGGCCCTGAGGACCTCAAAGGCCTCTCACATCACACAAGTCTACCTATCAATGGCCACAGTACATTCTGTCACATCCTAAAACACCCATCTGATGTTTCCTTTACAGGGTCATTGAAACTCCACAGTGGCTTCTCAGGGACGGTCCCGCAGAGCTGCTGCATTGAAGGACTTCTCCGGTCCCATAATTCATTATTTTTGTCTGCCCGGAGTACCCCAGACGCTGCATATTTTGCTGCATATGCCCAGTTTTCCTCGGTTTCCTACTGGGTTTGCTAATCTAATCCATCATACTTTGCTGTGTAGGCCTCAGAGGACTTGCTCCACCTAGCTATAACCCAGAATGGAGGAGTAGAGGACGAGACTGGAGCCCTGAGAAACAGCACAGAGCAGAGCATGATGGGATTGGTTAGAAAACCCAGCCCGGCAGGAAGTTCTGCATGTAAACATCCGGCCAAGATGGAGTGATGGCGAGAACAGGGCAAGGAAAAAGATATGAGAAACAGGCAAAATATGAGGCGTCTGAGGTACTCGGAGAAGAAATATTCTGGGACTGGAGAACGTCTAGAAGCACATTTTTGTTTTACTTTTTGCCATTATAGCTGGCTGTGCCATTTACTGTGTAAGTGATACTGATCTCACGGAGCAGGTGGTGGAGGTAGGAAACATGGTGCACCCTAAGGCCCCATTTAAGACGTCCGTATTATTGCGGGTCTGCAGTACTACGGCTTCCGCTCTGTGGAACACACGCCGGGCGCCCCATTGAAAATGCCTATACTTGTCCGCTCATGTGGAGAAGTATAGGACATCTTTTATCCCTTTATGTGGAGCTGCGGCACGGAGCTGTCTCCATGTGACGGCTACACGCTTTCATAGAGGTGAATGGGGCCGCATCTATTCCGCAATAATGCTAATAGATGCCCTAATGTAAAATAACTGCTGACCTATCACCCCACTCAAGGTCTCACCAACCTGGTGCACAAGGAAGACTTAGGCATTAAAACAGATCCTGCCGGGAACAACCTGCCAGATCCGTAAATACTGGGGCGCTACTGAGATACTGTCTGGGCCAATTCACAATAATAGGGAGTGGTGGAGATTCGGCAGCTACCCGGCAAAAATTTCAAGAGGCGGCTGGACAAAAAACGCTGCGCGCTGCAGTATCTGTCCAGCCGCTCCTTGGCATATTTGCTGGGTTGGGGCCAGATCTCCCCCGGTCCCCATTATGGTGAATGGGGCTGGATGGAACCTTTTTTTTTTCACGGATCCGGAGCAGGAACAGTCGCCCAATCTGTTTAACAGAAATGTGAATCAAGCCGTTACCATTATCCAAATCCTGCAGGGAATAAGGAGGCCTTAACACGCGGCAGATATCGTTGTAGAAATTTTCTACTGAAATTATCTTCCATTCATCTGAATGGGGTTGCTTTGGTGGGAAGCCCATGGATTCCTACAAGCCCCATTCAGGTGAACAGAATACCGTGTGTGAAGACGTTCTTATAGATCCTGCGAGAAGATGACCTGATCCTGGACCATCACGAGTGCTCAGAACAAGCAGACATCTTACCATAGGAAGCCCATCATTACACAAATACATAAGCCGCAGCTCACAGGGGGGAGGTCACTAATTAGAAATCATTCCTATCACATACAAAGAATGAAGCCGATGCAGATATATTAAGGCATTTCAAACACCCGTCTTCATATAAAGTCCGTCAGTGAAGAATGAGCCAAAAATCGGCAGACAGGCAATCTACGAGCGGATGTAGAATTGAGCTATCACTTACGTCAGTTTATGGCATAAATGATACCAAACCCGTCGGCCCCAGGAGGCCACTCCCCCTCCCGCTAACTCTGCTCACTTTCCTCAACCCTTTTAAAAAGTGAGGAGAGAAGTAAAAACGTGCAAATTATGGCGCAAGTATAGCACACGCCAAAATTTATAACATTTTTACGTCATGGCAGTGGGTTAAACACTTCAGTAAAGGCCCCTCAGTAGGGTGTATCTTAATATTTAGCGGCTTTTATTTCGGGATATTATGGGCCTTAGGTTGTAAGGACAAAAGGAAGAGGGGACATATATTGGACGTACTTTGCCTTTAAGGTGGCGGCTGCAGTCACTTTTCATATATTTAGCTGTAATAACAGGATGATCAGTGAATATATTCCAAACGCTCGGGTGTCATCCAGTTCTACACAAAATTATATTGCGGCAGACAAGAAAAACGTTCAAAAACCAGAAAGATCTTCAATAGGAATTAAATGGAAATGACACGAGGCCTCTGCAGAGCCCATTATTGTAAAGCTGCTCATCGGTGACATTAGAGCACAGAGGACTGAAGAGGGATGAGAATGTAATGGCTGCCTCCTGGCCATAGAGAACAGGAGCCCAAGGAGTGGAGGGTACGATGGCCCCCACAAGCCGCCTCCATTCAGATTACATTAAACCCGTTTATTATGAGAGCATCATCATGAATACCTCAACAATGTGTGTAAGAGAAGAGGATAGAAGACGGCGACCCAAGAGAGGTGCGTCAGAGAAGGGACGACCTGCCATGTCTGCAGATAATGCTTTCCTGACTATACAATATGAAGGTGTGAATGTAACGTAGGACTGACCGCCTCGCGCTGCCTCCTTCTATGATGTGACTGCTGCAGATCGTGCACTTACTGTACATGAACCTCAGTGCATACGGTTTCCATCCAGGGATATAGCACTTGTGCCTTCTTGCCGCCTGACATGCTGTACTATATATATTGCATTGATATTCTGTTGTACTGTAGCATAACGACATGTCGGCTCCTGATTGACGCTTCCTCTGTCCCATCACAGGGATTTCATTCCACACCCGGGGACCTCACTGTTTTCTATGTGCAGGACTGGTGGGAAACAAATCTGCTCTGTGTCTGGAATCAAGGGCCATGTTCACATGGATGTATTTTCTTACTTACATTTTTATACAACTTTTAGATGTCACTTGAACCTTTTATGCTGTGATCACCAAAAGTGTCTTAATATTTGGCAACCAGTGAGGTCAGTGCCACGTCACTGCTCATTTCTTCTCCTTATGTTGATGTTTTTCTATTTGACCCATGTGTATTTTATATCCTTTTTTTTTATAATTATCCAATTTCATTATTTCGCTCATTACCACGTTATCTTGTTTCATATAATGCACCAGCAATCGGCCACTGGCGCACGGCTCTGTGCCCTGCATGGATCTCACATCCTGTGCCAGCCTACATGTCACCCATCAACGTACACAGGGAAACAGACCATGAGTGACGAGCCAAAGGTGACCTGGGAGGTGACACAGGGACACCAGGTGAAGGCAATGATGTGGGTATGAAGGGAACCATTGAAAGAGACCAGCTCTCTGTTGGTGCCTGGATGGAGTCACATCTTGCTGACATGGCAGGGCTTTTTGTCCTCTCTTTCAGACCCGGCGGCTTCTTCACTCATGTTCTCCACAACTTACAAATAAAGACGACCAGAACCCAAACGCTTCACAATATGGTGCTTCAGTTAGCCAACGTTTTACTTGTATTTTAATAAAAAAAATTAAAAAAAAAAGGAAAAGTCCTTGAGTTGTTGAATTTGATGCACACATTTTCCTCGTACGATTCCTATCTATATATAAGCCATCAGTTGGAGAAAACCCTCCGGTGGAAGGCAACCGTCAATCCACAATGTCGTCCCCCTGGAGAAAACCGCAGGAAACGTAAGCTGGCTACAGAGAAGGTAACGCTGTCACAGGTCCACCATCAGGCCCAAGCTCCTTAAAGGGATTGTGCACTTTTTACTATTGATGACCTATGCTCTGGACAGGTCATCAATATCAGATCAATGGGGCCTGACTCCCGCCACCCCAGCCCATCAGCTGTGTGAAGAGAAGGCCACGCTCCCTTCTCTGCTTGTCGCAGCAATTACAGTGGTGATCTGTGTAATCACAAGTATGGCGTCTCCATTCACTGCTATGGGACGGATCTGTCTGTTCAAGTGAATACTACAGAGCTAATCTGATATTGACGACTTATCCTGAGGATAGAATATCAATAGCAAAAAGCGGACAACCCCTTTAATATTACATATAGACACCCTCAATGGCAAAAAGTACATTTTGGATAGAGTTACGGCCCCTTCACACGACCGTGGAGCACGGTCCGGGACGGTCCGTGAAAACCCGGAACGTGCTCCTTCTGAGGGCAGGAGCGCACGGCGTCATTGGTTGCTATGACGCCGTGCGCTTCCTAAGGCCGCCGCTGTACAGTGGTACACTCTATACGAGCGTGTACAGTATATCATAGCAACCAATGACGCCGTGCGCCCCTGCCCTCAGAATGAGCACGGTCCGGGTTTTCACGGACCTTGCTCCATGGTCGTGTGAAAGGGCCCTTACTCACCAATATGCGTCTAAATTCTGACACAAAAAATGGCGTAAATGCTTTGCACCAGATTTATCATGCATTTTTTTTTTTTTTTTTGCATCGTTTGACAAGGAATGCGGTTATGATGTGACATTGAGCACCTAAACATGGCGCACGAATCCTGTATACAGTACGCCGACTACCAGGTGGTATAAATGAGTAGATGGTCTGAAGGCGCACCAGGCGTATCACCATCGGGTGTCGGACGCTCTGATAACCTTTAGACTGTCCAGTTTCTAACAATTAGAAAGTACTAGTAAATCTGCCGCACTGTGTAGAAGCCGCTCTATATCTATACACTCCGCCTCAACCAAGGTGAATTCTACAACTACAATTACTATCCGGACTCCTGAGAACTACAGAGAGCAGGTTCACATCAGGTTTATGGGCTCCATTTACATATACATTAAACTACCGCCTCCGAGAACGCCATACAGCGGCATCCATGATGAGCACCAGTATAAGGAGTACATAGAGCAACGACTACGCATTTCACCAAACACACAGTCCTGCTAGTTTTTCTTTATGTTAAGTTCTCACAAGTGTTCCATTGATTTTAATGGGAATTTGCATCACAGTTCACAACAAAAAGTGACATTTCCATTCTTGCCGCAGTTTTACGCAGAAGCCGCGGCCGGCGACCTCATGCAGTTGGATGGAGCCAAATCTGTGTGTGGATCCATGACGTGTACAAATGCAGTAAATTATCCAAGGGTCGGCCTCAGATACCTGCTGCGGATTCTCCAACGTGGGGTCAAGCATAGTTCCTTTTCTGCTAATGCATTCTTCACAAGTTTTGATTAGATTTTGGGTTATATATTGGCAGATTGCAGTAAAAAAAAAAAAAAAAAGTCTTTACAAGTGACGCAGGCTAAATAAGTGTAAAAAACCTGTGGGAAATCCATACTGCAGAACCGTGGTAGGTTCCGGTAAAGCCGAACAGTTTTTACAATGCAGTCTTGCATTTTTTCTTTTTGATGCAATATGTAAACCCAGCCTAAATGTTGTGCTCAATAGCAGGACCATGGCAGGTGAACATCTCCTGTAGTGGTCTAAGATTAAGGGGCGGGGGGGACACACTCCCTGCTTTTGGCCTCACAGGGGCACCACTTTTGTGGTATGTGATTTTTTTTACTGCTTTCTTCCAGCAGGCGGCTGCCCACGTGCACCTCACAGAAGGACAATCCCGAGCCTCCCCTCCGAGCTGTCCCACCGCCAGGTGCAGCTCATACATTTGGCTCTCCTTGGCATGACCTTGTCCCCGGCACTATGGTGTAGTGTAGTGATTGCTCCCACCTCTGTGCTGCCAGGTCTAGTGATACAGCCCTAGATTTCAGCTTACTAATGAATTAATCAGTGACAAGCTGAAGATCATTCCAATGTAAAGCCCAGCAGCTGCTGGAAGCATCTGGATGCTAGTTTGAGTTGTGTGCATACATCACAGGGCCGTCACACACCTGCATACACCTCCTCGGCTGTCTGCTCTATGAAGAATTAGCCAACAGCACAGCTGAGGAGGGCCGCAGCCCAGACCAACAACTCAAGACAACATTCTGCAAGATCTTATCAGACAAAATCTGACTTTCTTCCAGAACCTGCTTTTCATTTCCGGACTAGGAAATCCCCACCAGCAAACATGATGAATAAGTGATGTAGAACAGGTCTCCAGGCAATATTACAGGGGGTCACACGTTACTGGATGTTTTCAACACACAAGCCCACGCTGCAATGGGATAAGTGGTCTGGAGTAACATTATGGGTGAGGAAATTAATGGATCAGGTGTGAAAGCATGCTCATGGCTAAACGGTTAATGTGCTGGAAAGAGGATGCTGGATTAGCATCGTCCTGTCCTTCTGTAGCCGGATAGAAGCTCTAGTCAATAACCACCGGATAAGGTGCCTGAACGACAGAGGTGGAAGATCATGATCCAGGGAAGAGGAGCCGGACACCTGACGCTTTCTGAGGAGAGTCCTCTACGGAGAGAGGTTTCCTGGGATCCTGATGAGAAAGGGATCAGGAGTAACAATGCTCCGCATGCTTGACAGCATTTAAAAGATATTGTGAGATAATCCCATAGTAGGAGATAAGGCCCCAATTCTGGGGAGAAAGTCCTCCACAGATCTGCTGCACCTCACTTTCATCCCCTAATTAGGAAGATTCAGGTTGAAACCTTGGATGAAAGGATTAGACCACCACGAAGCACAAAGGCCGCCTCTACAGTGTACAGCCGCTCTGTGAACCATTGTGTGCAGCCGCAATCCTATAGGAACCAGACCATAACCCCTCCAGGGGCCCATGGCTTTTACAGCTTACTGGAGCTGAATAGTTTTTAATTAAAGAGTATGAGATGTGGCTCCAGACCCTGCTCTTCAAAGCCTCAGCCCCGATGATTCTGTGATGTAATCTTTATTACCTGCATAAGGTCTGTGCGTCACATAGTGACGTGGCCCCTCAGTTGTGTCATTTCTACAGGGCCACAGGCTATGGTCAGCAGTGCAGTAGACGGCACCTAGAGCAGAATGTACAGACTGCAATCTGATTGGTTTCACCATTATGTGGGAATATGAGGTGTAGTTGGATTCGCTAACTGCACAAAAACGTATCCAGCATTCAGGAGATATTCCTGAAGACCACCACTCTAAAAGTACACAATATAGCCTTAAAGGGGTTATCCTGTTTGTGACCGGTGACCTATCCTCTGGATATATCTTCACCATCTGGTTGGCTGTGGACAGAGACCAGGGACTGAAAGGGGTTGTCCACTTATTTATTCTGACAGACATAACTTTTTCTGTCCCCGTCTACAGAGCTGTGAGAGGTCACTGTTTGCACAATGCAGTTTTTTTTATTGGTACCATTTTGGGTGTGGGAGGGGGCAACATGACCAAAAAACAGCTAATTTTGTTTTCCCCATTACTGCTTTCAGTGTCCATTATAATATTTAACCCCTACAGGACCCCACCTTATTGACCAGGCCATTTTTGGACCTGTGTCACTTTATCTGGCTTTTACTTATCCAAGCCATTCTGAGACTGGTTTCTCATGACACACTGTACATCAAGTTTTAAAAAAATAAATAGATTCCAAGATTTAAAGAAAATTTGGAAAAATTAGCAATTTCTCTGCTTTTAAGGGTTCATTCAGACGACCCTATCCATTTTTTTGCGGTTTCCTGTGTGTGCTCTGCATTTTACAGAACACAAAAAAATAATGAGCATGGGACTGCGCAAAATGAAAATTGTAAGTTTTCAACAGATATGGCATATTTCAGTGCCCACTGTGCCATCTGAGACATACCGCACCCTGTAAAGAGTTAGGTGGGTTCTAATAGGTACGGAAACGCCATAATGTGGACATAAACTGCTGTTTGGGTACACTGCAGAGTTCAGGAAAGACCGCCATTTGGGCTTTTTCTGTGCAGATTTTGATGGATTAGGTCATGGACACCATGTTGCTATTGAACAGGTCACACTAATTTTTTTTCCAGAAGAGTAAGGCTACTTTCACACTTGTGGTAGCCTTTTCCAGCAGGGGGAATAAACCCGCAGTGATCGGGGCACTGTATCACTTCCTGCGCCTGCATTAATGGTGCAGATCGCAGGGACTGAGCAAACAAGCTGCGATGATACAGCGCTCCGGACTAAAGAAAGTCTAATGTGTAGAGATACGCGTGAGAATTGTTTTTACAGAGTACAATCGCTTGTACAGGCGTTACTGCGACCTCTGCAAACATCTGCAGATCACACAGGTCAGTGCGTGGTACAAGACCAATTGTTCCTCTCAAAGGCATTTTGTAAGGAAGGTACCAAAGCAAGAAGCCATGTTGTTCATGATTTGTCCACCATTGTGAAGTGCATTAGTAATATCACATAACTGATTGCCCTTCTCATCATATGACAATCTACTGTATTATATACATGGCTGCTGACGACTGTCCCTTCTAGTCACAATGTCAACAGAGGCGACCAATTTGCTATGTTCAAAAAGTCAAAATCCTAAAATGGGAGAAAAGCAAAAGAAGGCACCGGTGCGTACCTCTGCCACGAAGGGCGTGATCAGCAAATTACAGGAGGGGAGGCATTTCGTGGACACGTCAGGTTAGTTTCACACAAGAACCTTACCTTGATCTGAGCAGCCCAGCTCCAGGTTCTTACTTACCTCCGGTGTCCGGTCATAGAGGTGAACTGAGCTCAGATCCACAAGAATATCATAAAGTAATGGCTGCCATCCATCGTCTCCTGCTCCACCACACAATATCTATGGTAAAAAGAGAATGAAGATTTCACTAGAAGTCAAGATTATTTCATTCCAGAGCAATCTTACAAGTCACCATCGCAGATTCTGGACCATACATGAAGACCGGAGACATAAGAGAGGAGTCTTTTCTTTATACTTTCTTTTGGCTCAAAAAACTGCAGCAAATCTACCACAAAACTACATGCGTGATTCCAGCCCAAGAGAAGCTGGGTGATCTTATAATGGGATAAGATAATTATAAGAATGAAGGGCATCCTCTTCTAAGCCAGGCGGCTGGGAGTGAAGTGGATGTGATGCTACATCAGAGCAGTAGACATCCCTGAGGTTGGATCCTCAACAATCAAAAACCAGTGATATGCCCTCACAATACCCAGGGCAGAGCGGCAGCCGCCTCGTGTCACTATGTGCCAAGACATGTGAGGTGAGTAAAGTCACTGGTGCAGTGAGACAGCCCGGCCTACAGAAAACACTTATGCTTGTACACGTTTAAAGGGGCTCTCCCATGAATAATGTAAAAAATGAAAAAGTCAGGCATCATGTAGAACATGACACCCTCTTTCTAATGATGCCAGAACCAGCCCTGTACCTCACATGGATCCAGAGATCTCCACATTCATTGCTCTGCTAGATTTATATCAAGCTGACAGCTCAAGGGGAGTGTCCTTACTGCTGCAGCTCAGGGGGCGTGTCTCAGCTCTCCCTATCACAGCTCAGGGGGCGTGTCTCAGCTCTCCCTATCACAGCTCAGGGGGCGTGTCTCAGCTCTCCCTATCACAGCTCAGGAGGCGTGTCTCAGCTCTCCCTATCACAGCTCAGGAGGCGTGTCTCAGCTCTCCCTATCACAGCTCAGGAGGCGTGTCTCTTGCTATCACACATGCTAGTAAGAACTGACTGCACCATAAATCCCTATGACACATTTCGGGTTGGTTCGGCTCATTCATGGTCGTGTGAAGGCTTCATTTCCCAGACTGAACATTGCTCCTCTGACCCAAACACACAGCATTATAATGACTTATGATGCTGTCAGTTCCTGCGTGAGAGTGGATCTAGTGTAAAGTACTTACGGCATTATGTGAGTACAGTACGGTAGACCCTCAGGAATTCACAGCGCCATAAATCACTATAATGCTGTGAGTTCGGGTCACATGAATCATGTTTCCAGGACTGAATGCATCATGTTTAATCAGCCTGAGAGAAGATTCGTTATATCATTAACCCCTTTAGGTACCAGGGGCCCGTGTGCGAGTGTCACCTCAGCGCCCGCCGCAGATACATCAATGCATAATTGAAAACAAACACGCTACTGAAAATGTTCTCAGAAATAAGAACACAGACCCAATAAACAGATGTAGACCCTGGAGGGGGGCACGCCCCTTGTAAACGGTCACCCACCCCCTTTGTGGTTGGATGTAGGTTATGGGGGGAGGTTAGTTAGCGCCATTATAAAACCTTCAAGACATTTTCAATTTTCTTCTCCCTTTAGGATATTCTTTCTATTTCATCAGTTGGCAGTGGTACAAACATTCTGCTTTGTCTACTTAATTACTCCATACATAGAAAGCCAAACTTAATTGCTGCTATAAAGTAGTTTATGGCAATGTGTGGAACATCTTGGGGCAAGAATGGAGCTGGGATCCAGATGTGCCTTCAAGTTACACAACAGCTACCTGTCTCCTGCATCCAGAGAATGCTGCCCGGGCATGAAGGAGGAAGACTGCAGGCATCCCTGACCGAGAATAAAATCCAACCGGAACAGGGAGGGTCCAACACCGAACACAAGTTACTACTGCTAATCATCCGAATACTCCTAATGCTCTTCTTTGACCTGCACTAAATCGCGCAGGGCAAAGGCATTTAGCTCAATTCCGGTGACGAACCCGGCTCTGCCAGGCGGGCTTCCGGCACTGATGGGCGGGCTTTAGCGCTGCCTTAGCCATTAAAACGACTAGGGCAGCGCTAAAGCTGTCCCATCAGAGCCGGTGACGTCACCAAACACACTGCCGAACGGAAGCCTCCCCCCGGCAGTCTGTTATTGTAAACAAGAGTCCTTGCCCTGCGCGATCCAGCGCAGGGCAAAGGAAAACACTGTCTACAGTACCGCATACCCTTAATAGTGACCTCTACAGTACCCCACACCCTTATTAGTAACCTCTACAGAGACCCACCCCCTTAACAATGACCTCCAGAGTGCCCCAGCCCATTAACTGTTACGTAAAAACGCCACGCCCCTTCATAGTGACCTATACAGTACCCCACCCTCTTAACAGCGACCTTCACAGAACCCCTCCCCTTAACAGTGACCTACACAGCGCCCCATCCCCTTAACAGTGACCTACACAGCGCCCCATCCCCTTAACAGTGACCTACACAGCGCCCCATCCCCTTAACAGTGACCTACACAGCGCCCCATCCCCTTAACAGTGACCTACACAGCGCCCCATCCCCTTAACAGTGACCTACACAGCGCCCCATCCCCTTAACAGTGACCTACACAGCGCCCCATCCCCTTAACAGTGACCTACACAGCGCCCCATCCCCTTAACAGTGACCTACACAGCGCCCCATCCCCTTAACAGTGACCTACTCTGCGCCCCATTCTCTTAACAGTGACCCATTCTCTTAACAGTGAACCCCACCCCTTAACAGTGACCTACTCTGCGCCCTGTCCCCTTAACAATAACTTATAACAGTGAATAAAAATGGTTGTTATTGAAACCTGGTATAAATGTGTATGTCAAAACTGAAGGACTTGTGAGCTTCCATTGGCTAATAAGAGGCATGTGACTGTGCATAGCAGTTAGGATATGAGTGAAGTGGTGAGCTCCTATTGGCTAATGCATTTTTGGGAATATCTCAATAACGGTGCGTCCTGGAGCGCCAAATAACTTTTATGAAAACCTTCCAGGACACCTGATGAACCTTATGTGCCAAATTTGGTGCAGATGGGTCCAGTCGTGCTTCAGGAACAGACAGGAATTCATTTATATATAAGAGGTAAGTGCACCTACATCTCCCACCGCAATCGTATAAAAGTGATGACGCTGCTTACCCGAACTCTGCCCCCCGTCCCTCTGCCGTATATAACAGGCTCCTATCCTGGCCGGTCTCATATTCCTACAATGTCAGTGATGTGTATTACCCCATATAAAACAGTTCACCCCATGTTCATTAAACCTCACCCCGCACACAGCGGATATCAGCGCTGCGGCTCATTATAGCGCTTGTGTCTGATTTTATTATTTCAGATTTATTACTGAAACTGCACCTGTTTTGGAGGCTTTTGACTATTTTTTTTTTAGATTAATTCAGAAGTTTTTTAACTTTTGAAACTTTTCCCCCGACTTTTCTCTGCACAGATGCAGCTTTTTTCATGCGCAAATAAATGAGATCAGTCTACGGGGCCGTTCAGACAGCCGTGATACTGCAGGTCTGCAATACCATGCACGCCGAACGGTGTGGGTGCCGCAATTTGCGAAAAACACATCGCCGGCACCCCATAGAAGATGCCTATTCTTGTCCGCTGTAGGACATGTTCTACATTTTCTTGTGGAGCCGCGTCTTGGCAAGATCCCGTGCCGGCCATAGAAGTGAACGGGCCCTAGGTGAACGTGAACCAGTCATAAAAAACAGAGGAAACCACTCCGCTATTTTTCCAACCGCGTCCGCCACCTGGTTATGAGGCCGCGTCCGCCACCTGGTTATAAGGCCGCGTCCCCCACCTCGTTATGAGGCAGCGTCCCCCACCTCGTTATGAGGCCGCGTCCCCCACCTCGTTATGAGGCCGCGTCCCCCACCTCGTTATGAGGCCGCGTCCCCCACCTCGTTATGAGGCCGCGTCCCCCACCTCGTTATGAGGCCGCGTCCCCCACCTCGTTATGACGCCGCGTCCCCCACCTCGTTATGACGCAGCGCCCCCCACCTCGTTATGACGCAGCGTCCCCCACCTCGTTATGCGCAGCGTCCCCCACCTCGTTATGCGCAGCGTCCCCCACCTCGTTATGACGCAGCGCCCCCCACCTCGTTATGACGCAGCGCCCCCCACCTCGTTATGACGCAGCGCCCCCACCTCGTTATGACGCAGCGCCCCCCACCTCGTTATGACGCAGCGCCCCCCACCTCGTTATGACGCAGCGCCCCCACCTCGTTATGACGCAGCGCCCCGGCCCCCACCTCGTTATGACGCAGCGCCCCCCACCTCGTTATGGCGCAGCGTCCCCCACCTCGTTATGACGCAGCGTCCCCCACCTCGTTATGGCGCAGCGCCCCCACCTCGTTATGACGCAGCGTCCCCCACCTCGTTATGGCGCAGCGTCCCCCACCTCGTTATGGCGCAGCGTCCCCCACCTCGTTATGGCGCAGCGCCCCCCACCTCGTTATGACGCAGCGCCCCCCACCTCGTTATGACGCAGCGCCCCCCACCTCGTTATGACGCAGCGCCCCCCACCTCGTTATGACGCAGCGCCCCCCCACCTCGTTATGGCGCAGCGTCCCCCACCTCGTTATGGCGCAGCGCCCCCCACCTCGTTATGGCGCAGCGCCCCCCACCTCGTTATGGCGCAGCGCCCCCCAGCGCAGCGTTTTAACACCGCATTCGCCACCACGTTATTGCTCCACGTCCACCACTTCTTTATAACACTCATGGTCTCTCCATCCAGGAACCAATGACAACACTACTTACCTCCCTGAACACACTGCAACAAACCTGCAGCTGTGTGAGCAGGGCTAGGTTACTACAATCTCTGAATGGAAGCAATGGACTCTTCTACTCACTTACAGCAAGCTGACATTATAAGACGCAAAGGCAGGCAGTCCATACAGATGTCGGACTCTTCAGAAGAGTCCTATGAGGTGACATCCCCACATTCTGTCCTCCTTCCGCTGGTTTCATGTCGTCCCTGTCAGCTGCCGTTAAAGACTCATGATTACCAGTGTGTACGGTGGTTACCTGGGGACCTGTCAGGACCATTATACGGTTATTACACCTTCCTCCTACTCCTCCGCCGCCATCTCCTCACAGTCTGACACACAGGCTTCCCGCGCGGAGCGTGACGTCATCGCACCATGGCCGCCCACAGTTTACCTCACAGAACGTCAGGCGGGAAAACATCCAGGTGAAGGCGGTGCGGTGTGTGAGGCCTGAGGTGTCTCCGTGATGACAGGAGAGTTCACAGCGCAGGTCAGGAGAATGGTGCACATTGTATGGAAACCACTGATAATATACTAAATGTTCTGCGTTCCCATATTTGTGATGGAGTATTGTGAAGTAAACGCCGCCATGATGTAAGAGTTAACGCTGTGGTCACACTGTGCACATTGGTGCGGCAGGAAGTCGTCTACAATCCTCAGGCACAATGAATTGTGAGTGTATATATTAATTTGTCCCGGTTTTGAAAGATTACCACAAGGACGTGTTCAGACAGAGGACTTTGGTGCGGGTTTGAACAGTTTGGTTTTCAATGGGAGACCACACGTTTATCAAGACTGTGCCAAGAACGTACAGGTCCATGAAAACACAAGGTGGCGGATTGTGTCTCGGAGAGAGTCCTCCCTCTGAACATACTTTAAAACTGCGCCATGTGAATGTGTCCCGACACAGGTATTTGGGAACTACAACTCCCAGCATGTCCTAACACGCATATGTATTAGGTAATGAGTCCCTGTTACCTCATGGGGCATTTATGGGCTTCCAGGTCTGTGTACCTGCGCCATTGAAGTCCGTGGGTCTGTACCGTGATGCAGGGTGCACCCAACCACTGTCTGTGGTTTGTGGATCCACGGTTTGTAGACACAGTCATGTGAATGGACTGTAAGGAGACCTTCGCTGTTTACCTACCTGCCGTCCACATGTCAGCAGCGGTCTCTTCAGACGATCGGCGAGTGTTTTTCTCAGGGCACCCACCGATCGTCTGAAGAGACCGCTGCTGACATGTGGACGGCAGGTAGGTAAACAGCAGTCCATACACATGACTGTGACACCACAGGGGTTATACTACCAGGAGTCACACTGCTGTATACAGAACCCTGGAGCATGTATAGGGTAGAGGTGACACCACAGGGGTATACAGAACCCTGGAGCATGTATAGAGCAGAGGTGACACCACAGGGGTTATACTACCAGGAGTCACACTTCTGTATACAGAACCCTGGAGCAGGTATAGGGCAGAGGTGACACCACAGGGGTTATACTACCAGGAGTCACACCTCTGTATACAGAACCCTGGAGCAGGTATAGGGCAGAGGTGACACCACAGGGATTATACTACCAGGAGTCACACTGCTGTATACAGAACCCTGGAGCATGTATAGAGCTGAGGTGACACCACAGGGGTTATACTACCAGGAGTCACACCGCTGTATACAGAACCCTGGAGCATGTATAAGGCAGAGGTGACACCACAGGGGTTATACTACCAGGAGTCACACCGCTGTATACAGAACCCTGGAGCATGTATAGGGCAGAGGTGACACCACAGGGGTTATACTACCAGGAGTCACACCGCTGTATACAGAACCCTGGAGCATGTATAAGGCAGAGGTGACACCACAGGGGTTATACTACCAGGAGTCACACTGCTGTATACAGAACCCTGGAGCATGTATAGGGCAGAGGTGACACCACAGGGGTTATACTACCAGGAGTCACACTGCTGTATACAGAACCCTGGAGCATGTATAGGGCAGAGGTGACACCAAAGGGGTTATACTACCAGGAGTCACACCGCTGTATACAGAACCCTGGAGCATGTATAGGGCAGAGGTGACACCACAGGGGTTATACTACCAGGAGTCACACTGCTGTATACAGAACCCTGGAGCAGGTATAGGGCAGAGGTGACACCACAGGGGTTATACTACCAGGAGTCACACTGCTGTATACAGAACCCTGGAGCAGGTATAGGGCAGAGGTGACACCACAGGGGTATACAGAACCCTGGAGCAGTTATAGGGTAGAGGTGACACCAAAGGGGTTATACTACCAGGAGTCACACCGCTGTATACAGAACCCTGGAGCATGTATAGGGTAGAGGTGACACCACAGGGGTTATACTACCAGGAGTCCCACCGCTGTATATAGAACCCTGGAGCAGGTATAGGGTAGAGGTGACACCACAGGGGTTATACTACCAGGAGTCACACCGCTGTATACAGAACCCTGGAGCATGTATAGGGTAGAGGTGACACCACAGGGGTTATACTACCAGGAGTCCCACCGCTGTATATAGAACCCTGGAGCAGGTATAGGGCAGAGGTGACACCACAGGGGTTATACTACCAGGAGTCCCACCGCTGTATATAGAACCCTGGAGCAGGTATAGGGTAGAGGTGACACCACAGGGGTTATACTACCAGGAGTCACACTGCTGTATACAGAACCCTGGAGCAGGTATAGAGCAGAGGTGACACCACAGGGGTTATACTACCAGGAGTCACACCGCTGTATACAGAACCCTGGAGCATGTATAGGGTAGAGGTGACACCACAGGGGTTATACTACCAGGAGTCACACCGCTGTATACAGAACCCTGGAGCATGTATAGGGTAGAGGTGACACCACAGGGGTTATACTACCAGGAGTCCCACCGCTGTATATAGAACCCTGGAGCAGGTATAGGGTAGAGGTGACACCACAGGGGTTATACTACCAGGAGTCCCACCGCTGTATATAGAACCCTGGAGCAGGTATAGGGTAGAGGTGACACCACAGGGGTTATACTACCAGGAGTCACACCGCTGTATACAGAACCCTGGAGCATGTATAGGGCAGAGGTGACACCACAGGGGTTATACTACCAGGAGTCACACTGCTGTATACAGAACCCTGGAGCAGGTATAGGGCAGAGGTGACACCACAGGGGTTATACTACCAGGAGTCACACCGCTGTATACAGAACCCTGGAGCATGTATAGAGCAGAGGTGACACCACAGGGGTTATACTACCAGGAGTCACACCGCTGTATACAGAACCCTGGAGCAGGTATAGGGCAGAGGTGACACCACAGGGGTTATACTACCAGGAGTCACACCGCTGTATACAGAACCCTGGAGCATGTATAGAGCAGAGGTGACACCACAGGGGTTATACTACCAGGAGTCACACCGCTGTATACAGAACCCTGGAGCATGTATAGGGTAGAGGTGACACCACAGGGGTTATACTACCAGGAGTCACACTTCTGTATACAGAACCCTGGAGCAGGTATAGGGCAGAGGTGACACCACAGGGGTTATACTACCAGGAGTCACACCGCTGTATACAGAACCCTGGAGCATGTATAGGGCAGAGGTGACACCACAGGGGTTATACTACCAGGAGTCACACCGCTGTATACAGAACCCTGGAGCATGTATAGGGTAGAGGTGACACCACAGGGGTTATACTACCAGGAGTCACACTTCTGTATACAGAACCCTGGAGCAGGTATAGGGCAGAGGTGACACCACAGGGGTTATACTACCAGGAGTCACACCGCTGTATACAGAACCCTGGAGCATGTATAGGGCAGAGGTGACACCACAGGGGTTATACTACCAGGAGTCACACCGCTGTATACAGAACCCTGGAGCAGGTATAAGGCAGAGGTGACACCACAGGGGTTATACTACCAGGAGTCCCACCGCTGTATATAGAACCCTGGAGCAGGTATAGGGCAGAGGTGACACCAAAGGGGTTATACTACCAGGAGTCACACCGCTGTTTACAGAACCCTGGAGCATGTATAGGGCAGAGGTGACACCACAGGGGTTATACTACCAGGAGTCCCACCGCTGTATACAGAACCCTGGAGCAGGTATAGGGCAGAGGTGACACCACAGGGGTTATACTACCAGGAGTCCCACCGCTGTATATAGAACCCTGGAGCAGGTATAGGGTAGAGGTGACACCACAGGGGTTATACTACCAGGAGTCACACCGCTGTATACAGAACCCTGGAGCAGGTATAGGGCAGAGGTGACACCACAGGGGTTATACTACCAGGAGTCACACTGCTGTATACAGAACCCTGGAGCAGGTATAGGGCAGAGGTGACACCACAGGGGTTATACTACCAGGAGTCACACCGCTGTATACAGAACCCTGGAGCATGTATAGAGCAGAGGTGACACCACAGGGGTTATACTACCAGGAGTCACACCGCTGTATACAGAACCCTGGAGCATGTATAGAGCAGAGGTGACACCACAGGGGTTATACTACCAGGAGTCACACCGCTGTATACAGAACCCTGGAGCAGGTATAGGGCAGAGGTGACACCACAGGGGTTATACTACCAGGAGTCACACCGCTGTATATAGAACCCTGGAGCAGGTATAGGGTAGAGGTGACACCACAGGGGTTATACTACCAGGAGTCACACCGCTGTATACAGAACCCTGGAGCATGTATAGGGTAGAGGTGACACCACAGGGGTTATACTACCAGGAGTCACACCGCTGTATACAGAACCCTGGAGCAGGTATAGAGCAGAGGTGACACCACAGGGGTTATACTACCAGGAGTCACACCGCTGTATACAGAACCCTGGAGCATGTATAGGGCAGAGGTGACACCACAGGGGTTATACTACCAGGAGGCACACCGCTGTATACAGAACCCTGGAGCAGGTATAGGGCAGAGGTGACACCTCAGGGGTTATACTACCAGGAGTCACACCGCTGTATACAGAACCCTGGAGCAGGTATAGGGCAGAGGTGACACCACAGGGGTTATACTACCAGGAGTCACACCGCTGTATACAGAACCCTGGAGCAGGTATAGGGCAGAGGTGACACCACAGGGGTTATACTACCAGGAGTCACACTGCTGTATACAGAACCCTGGAGCAGGTATAGGGCAGAGGTGACACCACAGGGTTATACTACCAGGAGTCACACTGCTGTATACAGAACCCTGGAGCAGGTATAGGGTAGAGGTGACACCACAGGGGTTATACTACCAGGAGTCACACCGCTGTATACAGAACCCTGGAGCATGTATAGGGCAGAGGTGACACCACAGGGGTTATACTACCAGGAGTCACACCGCTGTATACAGAACCCTGGAGCATGTATAGGGTAGAGGTGACACCACAGGGGTTTTACTACCAGGAGTCACACCGCTGTATACAGAACCCTGGAGCAGGTATAGGGCAGAGGTGACACCACAGGGGTTATACTACCAGGAGTCACACCGCTGTATACAGAACCCTGGAGCAGGTATAGGGCAGAGGTGACACCACAGGGGTTTAAATATTAACCCCTTGACAACCTCTGCTGTACAGACCAGCAGGTGGCAGCACTGTATACAGTGATTGGTGTCTTTTCTATGACTTAAAAAAAAAAAAAAAAAAAAGTACATTTAAAGCTCCGGTCTTAATAAGCCCCCTGGTGGATCACTAAAGTCATGTAGAGGCACCGGCCTTACATAACTTCAGGGTGTCCACCGCTTTCTTGCTGTCCTACATTTATGCCTAAACCAAGCATAGAAAATGATGAATGAGATTACTAAGACTCCCCCCCCCCCCATTCAGACCTCAGATTATACCCCGATACCTCATATCAGTCTCAAGCCTCATATCACATAAATTAAAAAATCCACTTACCTCTCCTGCTTTTCACCTCCGGCGCTCCTGACCTCCTGCGCTCCTCGTTTCCGGCGCTCCTGACCTCCTGCGCTCCTCGTTTCCGGCGCTCCTGACCTTCAGCACTCCTCGCCTCCAGCGCTCCTGACCTTCGGCACTTCTCGCCTCCTGACCTCCAGCACTCCTCGCCTCCTGCGCTTCTGACCTCCGGCGCACCTGACCTCCGGCGCTCCTCGCCTCCAGCGCTCCTGACCTCCGGCGCTCCTCGCCTCCAGCGCTCCTGACCTCCGGCGCTCCTCGCCTCCAGCGCTCCTGACCTCCGGCGCTCCTCGCCTCCAGCGCTCCTGACCTCCGGCGCTCCTCGCCTCCAGCGCTCCTGACCTCCGGCGCTCCTCGCCTCCAGCACTCCTGACCTCCAGCGCTCCTGACCTTCGGCACTTCTCGCCTCCGGCACTCCTGACCTCCAGCACTCCTGACCTCCAGCGCTCCTGACCTCCTGCGCTCCTCGTTTCCGGCGCTCCTGACCTTCAGCACTCCTCGCCTCCAGTGCTCCTGACCTTCGGCACTTCTCGCCTCCTGACCTCCAGCACTCCTCGCCTCCGGCGCACCTGACCTCCAGCACTCCTCACCTCCGGCGCTCCTCGCCTCCAGCGCTCCTGACCTCCGGCGCTCCTCGCCTCCAGCACTCCTGACCTCCAGCGCTCCTGACCTTCGGCACTTCTCGCCTCCGGCGCTCCTGACCTCCAGCGCTCCTGACCTTCGGCGCTCCTGACCTCCGGCGCTCCTCGCCTCCAGCACTCCTGGCCTCCGGTGCTCTCTTCTTCTTCCTGCCATTGGATGTGTTGTGACTTGATGCTAATAAGGATTGGTTGGCACTGCACCTATAGAGTTAGTCCCAGTCCCAAAATGGGGAATCTCAGTATCCAAGCAAAAGACATAGATCACGGCACTTGGAAGTAAAAAGAGACGCTTTTAATTGTATCCAAGTATTTTCTAAGTGAATGGCCAACGTTCTGGTCAATCCTGGACATTGATTGCGGCTGTTGGTGGATAGTGGTATGGAGCTGGATGGCGTCTGTGACTCAATGCCCACAGAGCGCCCTCACCCTGTGTCTACCCACAGCTCAGGCGACAGAGGACCAGGAAGCAGCGAGTACAGAGCCTTCACCGCTTCCCGGTCCTCCGGTACTAATGTGTGATTTCATACTGGAAGCGCTCATTAGTATTCGCCCCATAAGATGCAGTGACAATCCCCCCCGCTCCCCAATTTTGGGCAAAAAAAGACAGTTATTGGTGCCATTAGAAAGTACAACTTGTCTCTCAAAACAAGCCCTCCTACAGCTATGTGAATGGAAGAAGTTATGGCTCTGGAAGGCAAGGAGTGAAAAATAAAAATGCAAAAACAGAAATTGCAGCGTCTTCTATAATTGGGTCTGAAACGTGTCATGTACAGTGCCTTGTGAAAGTATTCACCCCCTGGAACTTTTCAACCTTTTGCCACATTTCAGGCTTCAAACAAAAAGATATAACATTTTACATTTTTGGTGAAGAATCAACAACAAGTGGTCACAATTGTGAAGTGGAAGGTAATTTATTGGATCATTTAAACTTTTTTTTTTGTAATAATAAAACTGAAAAGTTGTTCGTGCAGAATGATCTCTGAATGATCCAATGTCGTCCTAAATGACTGATGAAGATACATAGAATCCACCTGTGTGTAATCAAGTCTCCGTATAAATGCACCTGCTCTGTGATAGTCTCAGGGTTCTGCATCATGAAGACCAAGGAACACACCAGGCAGGTCCTGATACTGTTGTGGAGAAGTTTAAAGCCGGATTTGGAGACCAAAAGATTTCCCAAGCTTTAAACATCCCAAGGAGCGCTGTGCAAGCGTCATATTGAAATGGAAGGAGTATCAGAGCACTGCAAATCTACCAAGACCCAGCCGTCCCTCTAAACAAGGAGAAGACTGATCAGAGATTGAGCCAAGAGGCCCATGATCACTCTGGATGAACTGCAGAGATCTACAGCTGAGGTGGGAGAGTCTGTCCACAGGACAACAATCAGTCCCTTCACAAATCTGCCCTTTATGGAAGAGCGGCAAGAAGAAAGCCATTTCTCACAGATATCCATAAAAAGTCACCTGGGAGACACCAAACATGTGGAAGAAGGGGCTCTGCTCAGAGGAAACCGAAATCAGACTATTTGGAAACAATGCAAAACGATATGTTTGGTGTAAAAGCGACACAGCTCATCCCCTGAACACACCATCCCCACTGTCAGACATGGTGGGGGCAGCATCATGGTTTGGGCTTTTCATCAGCAGGGACAGGGAAGATGATGGATGGAGCCAAATACAGGACCATTCTGGATGAAAAGACCTGAGACTAGGACGGAGATTTATCTTCCAACAAGACAATGATCCCAAACATAAAGCAAAATCTACAATGGAATGGTTCAAAAAGAAAGGTCTCCAGGTCTTAGAATCTCACAATGACTTATGGCGCTGTGTGTTTCCGTCTGTCCATGACTCTACTGTATCGTACTTGTCCTGTACTGAGCTCAGTCCGGGATACGTCACACGGAGCATGTTTCCCGGACTGGATACGCTCATGTGCAATCTGCCTCTGTGTGACCTAGGTCCAACAAAGCAGTTGTAAGCGTGCATGCCTAGACTGACAGCCAATTGATAAGTGGTATGATTCGGGCGCCGGTTGGCCTGTTGATGCTATGGGTAGCATTTCACACTCCTCAGGAGGCGGATGTGTCGCATGCGCTGTCCAGGACCAGTTACATAAGCCGGAGATGTTTAGCGCACCTGGGTCCTGTGATGAATGAACGACGGGTCCTTATTCATCATTACCTGGAAACGCTTCATCTGATCGGCAGCGGGCTGATAGGGATGTCCTGACTTGTAGAGAGAAATTCCTGAGTCTCCGTCCCCCCGAGCAGCTGCAGACTTGTCTCTCCTCCTGTGCTGTCAGGACAGACGCTCCGGGATGTGATACTGGAACGGATCTTCTCCTGTAGAACTTGTGTCAGATGGAAGGGCCGGTTAATATGTAGGAAATTCTATCCAGTTCTCGTATTAGTCGGGGCACCCGCCTGAAAAACCTGTTCCAGGATCCCCACACATCAGATTCATAGGGCTTATTGGATTTAGTGGATTCATCCTTTGCCCTCACACAATTCCTTGCACGGCATCTGTGAGAAGAAAAGTGTTCGCCATTTCTTCCAGCAGGAGACCAAGGTGCTGCTCCCCCCGTCTCCCGACACCAACGTCTTCTAGACGGAGAGCTTTTCACTCTTCCTCCTGTCTATCTGACTATGCCAGGGATCAGCCACCTCCGGCACAACTTCTGTTCTGAAACTACAACTCCCAGAATCCTCCTTCTACTTCTGTGGGAGTTACAAGAACAGCTGAGCAAGTGTGCATGGTGGGAGTTGTAGTTACACCACTGGCAGGCCGTGCGTCTGGGATAAAAACTACTTCAGACCCTGACTGGAGTCGTTTTCACATGGTATATGTGTTGGACCTGATGCCCCGGCCCTGCACCCTTCACCCCATTGCCATCCCCAAGTGGTGAGCATGGCACAATAACATCGGTGCAACAAAATATTGCGGTCTTCCAACTTCTTATCTGCCAAATATAGCGTAGTGCCCATTGTAAATGACTCCCACTCTCCTGTATCTCAGCTTCTGATAAATTACAATTATTTGACTTTCCGGGACCATAGCTCCACCAGCAGTTTCCCCATTGACTTTAATCAGGACCGGTCGCCTCTCCTGACATCTCAGTTTTAGTAACTACTCACATTTCTCATTAATACCAATTCTGGAGCATCTGTGCTCATGGCTCTATATTGTGCCGTTCCTGTATTATTCCTGCTAGAAGTTTACAAATAATTTGCCAGCGGTCTGCAGTAAAGGTGCTGTTGGGTGTTACCAGTGGTGGTTGTGTCTGACTCTGTCCATTCAGTGTCAGACTGCAAGGACACACCCCCAACTGGTAACACCCATCTGTACCTTTACTGCAAGCTGCTGGCAATTCATTCATAACTTCTAGTAGAAGTAATAAAGTAACGGCACAACGCAGAGCCATAAGAATAAATGCTCCGGGATTGTTATTACATGGGGAATGCAAGTCATTAATACACCAGACAGGAGAGGTGGGAGGTCCTCTTTAATGTTAAAACCTCCATCTTGTGCAATGTGGTTGAGGATTTTTCGGCAGCTGATTTGAGCAATGCTTGGAGTGGCCGAAGAAGGTTCGATTGTGGAAAACCTCCACCAAAACACCTGTTTTCTGCTACTGATTTGCCATTCCCCTTGGGCCTCATGCACACATGGTTTTTTTTTCGGATCGCACTGACCCGCTTCTTTCTATGGGCCATGCTCACAGGGCAGGTTGTGTTTCTGGTACCTTTCTATTGTGGGAGAGCAGAAAATCCAGAACACACACAGAGGCTTCCATATCTTGTGGGCCGAAATACGGACATGAGCTTCAGTCCTTACGTATCCGTGGTCGTATTGTCCAGCGAGGCCAGATCAGCTTTGCAGGTTTGCAGGAATGGGGGCCCCATACACATGGCTCTGACCATTAAGATATGTCACCTACAAAGTAGATTTCCTGCTGGGAACATGAGTGATGGATGGATTTCATGTGAATAGTAAAGTCCCGTTCATCTTCACATCCTGATCTCCTGCCGTGTATTAATTGTAAGCTCCTGGGACGGAGTCTGATGTGTGTCCTGGCTGCAGAGCGCCTCTATGGGATGAGAGCCCATCTGTTCTCATATAGACAGGAGGTGCTGGTCCAAAATGTAAGGTAATTTCAAAAATGAACACTTCCCTAATCAGAAGCCCTGCAGTGAGATGTCTTCTCCGCTTCACATGGACTATGATTTCCCTGGACTGGACTCTGATAATCACATGAACCTGAGCTTCTGACACTTTATACTCTACAGCAGGGATCACCTGCTCCGAAACTACAACTCCCAGAATGCTCCATTCACTTTTATAGGAGTCAGAAGAACAGCCGAGCGTGTTTGCATGCTGGGAGTTGTAGTTTCACAGCAGCTGGCACCGCGCTCTATGTATCACTCCTGTGTCTTCTGTGTGTAGGATTCTGTCTTTCGCCTAAAGCCAGGGTTACATTAACAATGTAAGGACGGGTTACCGAATTACCGTTAGGAATACCGGAGTTCTTCTATAATAGAGGATATCCGAATGGAAAACTGAAACCTTCCGTTTTGTTCCGTCCTAATAAATGTCTATGGGCACGAATAACGGTTCTGTATTGCATGATGGGAAAAAACGTCCTGTCAAGAGGACGTATCGGAACAAAACGGAACCGTGATATGTGCCTATAGAAATATATCGGGGCG
Organism: Rhinella marina; assembly: GCA_900303285.1. Taxonomy (NCBI): domain Eukaryota; kingdom Metazoa; phylum Chordata; class Amphibia; order Anura; family Bufonidae; genus Rhinella; species Rhinella marina. The sequence continues at coordinate 163,298 of ONZH01029565.1, read as the reverse complement.
TAAAGGTTTCCGTCCTAACATTCGGTTATATTCTGTTATAACGGAATTCCTTCTGGTAACGAGAACCCGTCCTGAATTCCTCCTTTTTGTAGAATGATTGGGGGCGACACGGAATCTGTCTCTGGACGTTCGCGGTGTTCTCACGGACCTCTTTGCCCTCACGTTCGGGGGGGATGGTCGTGTTTTCTTTGGTGGCTGAAATGCTGCTGTGCGGTTTTTAAGATAATCCGGAGAAGCCATATTTCTTCCCCCTTTTCCACCTGACACACATGTAATGAAGGTGTCTGGGTGATTTAAGCCTCTTTCCGAATCTGAAACGACCTCATCCCACACAGCTCGCTGTTGTGTTTGTCCTGGTGTGGGCACAGGTAAATAGATAAGGAAAAGCCATTACCAAGCTCGTTTGGTCTGGGTCATTACCCAGAATGCTCGCTGCTGGTATTTGATCATGCTCGCTCTATTAAAGTGTCATTATGTAGCATTCAGCACTCAGTGATGTGTGAGCGGTAAATTAGGATGCTTGGCAGCCGGCTAGTAACTTCTCATGTTGCTGCCTTCACCCCTTGCCTGCCACAGAGGTGTGTGTCTTAGGCTTCGTTCACACCACCATTCGGAGCCTGCCGGATCTCACAGGATCCCCATAGACCGCAGTGAGTCCTGGCGGTGATCCAGCCAATTTCCTACATAAATGCCGGGATTCGACCAGACAAAAACCATTGCATGCAACATTTTTTTGGTCCATCTGACAACCGGCATTTGCGCCGGGACAGACAGCCTGATCTCCGAAATTGAGATGTGAACGCTGCCTTAGTCTAGTGCAGTATTCAGGTTTAAAGGGCATCCGTCAGCAGGTTTGTCTCTCTGACACTGGCGGACCGGTTACATGTGCACTCGGCAGCTGAAGGCATTGGTGTTGGGCCATGTTCACATGTGCCTGCATTACTGAGGAATATGATGTTTTATTATATGCAAATGAGCCTCTAGGAGCAACGGGGGCGTTACCATTACACCTAGAGGCTCTGCTCTCTCTGCACTCCACTGAATGACAGGACTGTACAGAGCAGAGAGAGCAGAGCCTGTAGTGTAATGGTAACGCCCCCATTACATGCGCGGCCACCGCTCCCATTAATTTCTATGGAGCCGACAGAAATAGCAGAGCCAGCGCTTGCCTATTTTCGCCGGCCCCATAAAAATAAATGGAGGGCGGCTGCACATGCACTGTGCGCCCTCCTTCACTTTGGGGGCTACGTTCTTGATATAGGTGTGTGTCCCAGCGGTGGGACCCACACCTATAAGACAATGGGGGCATATCCTAGTGATATGCCGACTTTGTCTAAGATGGGAATAACCCTTTAAAGGGCAATTCTGGGGTGTAAGTATGGATAACATATCCGGAGACAAGACTGTGGACTGAGCCACAGGCAGAAGGCGCCGTCCATCGTGCAGAGGCCGTTTCTGATTACATTCAAGTGAATGTGAGCAGAGGTTTGCAGTACCCTGGGGATGGAGCACCGAAATGACTGCTGGGGGCAGAGTCCCGGGAACGTTCATGTCCTCCTATAGACGTGTGTATAAGGCCAACTACACACAAAGATAACGCAGTAGACGGCACTATTTCCTTCACAAATACTATTCTGCACAGTGTATGCTTGTTTGTACAGTGGTCGTCTATAGGTGACTAATGCACTTTATGACTACACACCCTCATCTGTAAAAGCTATACATTGTGGAGTCCTCCTGACGTATACGTCATGTGTAGAGGATGTAATTCTCTGATGTGTTTACTCCACAGGTTTTACACATGGAGCCGGAGTTCTTCCCTCAGACACCTGACAATCTGTATACTGGTAAGTATTGAATGCGGCCACATGCATTGGTGCTGCAGACCCTCACACGTCTCATTCTACTGTGAGTATCCCCCAAGGGAAAGCTTCATCTTTTAATTTCTCTCTGAGATTATTTCATTTTTTTAACTAAAATTGTTAATATATATTTAAGCTGTGCCGATCGATCGCAGCAACAGTGCCACCGGGCCCATTAGCTTATAGCCATGGTTTCCTCAGGTTTACTGGAAAAGTAGTGCTGAATTCAATAATTTTATGGCATTTGTATTGAGGGCCCCGAACAGAACGCAGAAATGACCAGGGCATTGACCTGACGTAATAGAGATACTGTATATGAGATGTAGAGATATTTCTGAATAATCCCAGTGTCAGTCAGCTGCCGAGAAGGCAAATAAGATCATGAGCTACATCTGAAGATGTTCATGATGAAATCCAGCCCGTTACTACAGTGAATTGCAAGATTTTTAACAAGCAGATCTGTGCTTCGCGCTGAGATTAAATCTGACAGCGTTTATTTCTGTACATCATTCATCCATACGGTTTGGAACATGGGTTAATGGGGTATATGAAAATGACGGTTACTTTCAGGAGTCCCTGTTGTGACATGCATCATTTGTTAGCAGTAAAATATGATGATGATCTCCTTACAAATCTCCCCGGTCCAGGCTGGAGATTTACAGTGTGCATTCTGTTTTTCTAGCGTGCACCAATATCATGAAATGAAATGGGGGATTGGAATCTGAAAGATGGATAGTTAAGAGTGAATGTCACAGCTGGTCTGTCAGTTTGTCCATTCATGTTCGGGCCACACAGACGGCTCCAGGGCTCAGTTTTAGTGACCATTTTGTCCCTTAAAAACCAGATGTGGATCTTGGACGTTTGGAAAGTGTGGAGGAATATGCACTTCTTAACCACCGTGGTTCCAGACCTACAAAAAATCCTGGCAAACTGCACTGTGTGAACAAGGTCGTACGTGACAAAGTGTAATCCTACTACACTGACCGATTTACCAGGCAGCTATCAGGAGCGATCCAAACCTTCCTGATAATTGCCTGGTTGTCAGGGACATGAGAGCTGCATCTACTGTCTGTGCAGCCTCTGTATCGGGTCCATTGTTTCTGGGCAGCAGATCCCAGTTTTTACAAGCCGATCTGCAGAAGAGATGATTTTAGGTGCTGATCACCTGATGTATAAGCATTTGCCCGGTCATCAGGTGGTCACCGGCAGTGCAGGTAAAAGGACCATTAATGATGCTGAGAGGGGGTCACTGTGCTCTTATCATATTCCCAACTTTCAAGGTTATAACTATCATATGTCTTCATAATGCCTGTACTCATTTTATATCAGTATTTCAATGGTGTCGTGTCCATGAGATTGGTGGAAGAGCTGAAAGTCACCCGATGCCTCCAGGGAAGCCCTCCAGATGTCCTGCAGATTATTCTCACTGTACATACACATGAGCAGTGACGTCCACCTGTTTATCTGTCTTCAGGAAATATAGCCCCATGGTCCCTGAACGGCACCCATACACGACAAGCCTCCACTCTGTCCTCACCTTATAAATCATGTGTAATCAAATATGCCTTTCCTGTTCCCAATAAATCTGGAGGTCTGGCTCCGAGCCTGTAATGAAATGGATTAGCCACAAAAAGGTTATAAAATAATGTCATGTAACCCCTTCCCTGCCTGCTGATCCTTCTGCAAGCCATCTCAGTATGATCTATGATGTGTGGGGGCTGATTGCAGGGTCTCTTTGCTTATCACTTTCAGATTGCTTTATTTACTTGGTGTAAAGTTTTTATCTGTCACGACGGTTCTGCTATTTCTGCTCCATTAATGTCTGGAATGTGGACGAGGCATAAGATGATCTGTGTTAATCTCCAGAGCGTTACGTGCGGCTGCAGCTCCTGCTCCTCCGCTGGTAACGTGCAGGAGAAGCGCCTTGTATTCTCCAGTGGCAAAACAACATCGTTTAAAGAGGAACAAAATCCAGGTATGTCTCCTTAATCCTGCGCCTAATTAAAGTACCATTGTCAACGACAGGATCATAAAAGAGTGATTTCAGTGACCATGCATCAGTAGGGTGCTACTCAGCAAAGGTGTGCAAAGTGCTGCGGTTTTACAAGGTAGTTTTTGGATGCACATTTTTTAGAGCAGAAATATTTAAAGGGGATCTGTCGGCTCCGAAACCTAGAGTAAGGCCCCATTCACACGACCATGTGAATGGGGCCGTATCTATTCCGCAATATTGCGGAATAGATGTGGCCCCATTCACCTCCATGGGAGCAGGAAGCCACCACAGGGAGCTAGCTCCGTGCCATGGCTCATATGAAGCATGTCCTAGACTTGTCCGCATGCACGGACAAGTATAGGCATTTTGAATGGGGCGCCCCCGTATTATTGCGGACTCGCTATAAAACGTCCGTCTGAATGGGGCCTAAGAGGCGCACAGTGTAAGTGGTGCTGAGTCCCATGTAATTCTTATCTTCATACTCACTTTCTGACGCTGTAAAATGCACTGAGGAGACTCCTCCTTCAGTCCTCTGCATTGTTTGCCGGAGCCCAGGAGTCCTCAGTGCATTTTCTTGCTGATCCCAGTCCTAGACCCTTGTTTTTGTGATAATTGCCCACGTAAAACTGATGACATCTTGTATGAAGACTATTACCCTTCGTCTGCAGCACATCCCCTTGTACTGGATACGAGCACAGTGATTGCAATGTAAAAGACCCGTAAACAGTGGTGGACTTGCTATATCATCAATTGGCACTTGCTTGCGCCATTTTATCTGCCTATGTTAAAGGACGCTAAGGCCAGTTGCGCACACACACATCTATGTAGCGTTTTTTTTTTTTTAAACAAATTTTGATGGAAATAACAAAATTACCAAAATATGTAAGTGTGAATGAGGCCTTAGTGTGACATAGAGCGGTCTGCGTCATCCACATAGAACAAAGAATATTCTAGCTCTCGCTGTCCTAGATAATACTGGCCACGGAGGAGCTGTCCTGTCAGCGCTGGCCAGTAGAAGACCTCACCAAAAAGTTTGGTATACTCTGTGTTATTCTGCTTTCACCCTTCTGATTCCTTGAGGTGGTGAAGAATTTGCCTCCACAAAGATGCCGCGGTGCGAGCCCAGACTGGCGCCAATAATATAAGCCGTATCTGTATATTGCACTGTATATACTGTGAGAAGGCCGCTCCTATAATGTATAACAACAGTATGGGCCAGTGTGCTGGTAATAGACGACGTATCTCAGAAAAACACCCGAGGATTGAAGCTATTTCCTGTGCCTCAGGATCAGGAATATTGACTTTGGAGGGGGGTCGGCCATTGCTCAGACCGGAAGCTAAATAAACATTTATCTTCTGGGTTCCATGAAGAAAAATGAGGCCAGTGTCACCAAAATCCATGTGTGTGAGAAGCAGGGGGGCTGGCGGAAAGCCAAGGCAAATCCTCACCCCCATTTATAATACTAGATGTTGGCTCCTTGTGCTCTGCGCCTTCCCTATGACCCCTCCTTGTGTCGCCGCAGTGATTCTGCTGATCCGTCAGAAGACCCCCACACATCACCATACGTATCCCCCCGAAGTCATGAGAAAATGTTAATGAAAAGCAGATCGTTCTGCAGATCATGTACCTGATGCCATGCTCTGCAGGGTCCACGTGAACTCTGTCCCAACTCTGTCCCTTCGTCTGGATTGAATGTTCTCTCTGTATCTCCCCCTAACAGGGGCTCCGGTGCTTCTCATTGCGTTCTGTGTCAGCCAGCGATTGATTGCACTGTCCACACTGGAGAAATATTGTGTTCTGTCAGTGATGGATGGGGGTAGACGGTGTTCTGTGAGGAGTAACTGGCTGTTCTTTTAGAGGAAATACAGAGGAGCATGTAGAAGAGCGGGGCTCCGGCTGCCCCTGGGCCACAGAATATGGGCTAAACTGTTCTGGACCCTCAGAGCAGACGCTCTCATTGCACTGGACCTGCTTGTCTTCAGCAGAGCCCTGATTTACGTCATACTGTATGGTGACAGGTTCAGGGATGTAGCATTTACTGGTGAGTCTCATTCCAGTCCTGGTAAAGGCTGAAATCAAAGTTTGGCTCCTGTACAGTCACTGGTGCGGTTTTCCATATAAATGACAACACTTTTCTGCCATAAATTATCTTAAATGTGTAAGGGCGGACTGGGAACTAAAAGTGGCCTCATCTTGCCAGGGCTGTGGAGTTGGAGTCGGTATAAAATGGACCGACTCCGACTCCTAAGATATATAATAAATTGGTACATTTAGTTCAGTGCAGGATGTGCTGAATATATTTTTATAAGAATTTGGGGACATTATGAAATGTCCTATAAATGTCTGTTCTATTCTTGATCTCAGGATCTAGGCTTTCAGTTGAGATGACTGTGCTGCCCTTTATGTAGATGTCAGAAGTGAAGCTCCTCTGCTACAGATCAGAGGAAAAAGGCACTGGGAAGGAATGGCTGCACTCATCTCAGATCTGCTGGAGTAAACAGGAATAAAGGGGTTTTCTCACTAGTTACAAAGATTATCTTTCATCATAAGGGGGCAGATAAAAATACATTTTCTAAATACAGTGGTCAGTCATGAACTATAGACAGTTCAGCAGGTCTCTCACTGCACACAGGTTTCTATGGTAACCTGCAGACCAGAAAGACTGTTATCTGATTGGCTGAGAGCAGTGAAGAATGATGGGACTGAGCTCTGAGTGATTACCTGCAGTAAGGTAAAGGTCCAAGTGTTGTGAGGACTGAGAAGATTTACCTGGAATTGTGTTAGAGATCACAATCTGTGTAGAAGTTTCTTTGTTGCCCATATAAACCAATCAGAGCTCCCCTTTCATTTCATATAGTGTCTGGAGAAATGAAAGGGCAGCTCTGATTGGTTGCTATGGGGCAGTGTTCATACGTCAGGCCCTCAGTGAGCTGTACCCAGAGAAAAGCCTCTGGAAGGAAGTTCAGAGTAAAGATATCTAGTAAAACACACGTCATGACAAAAACGTTTGTAATATATCTGTACCCTTCTCCAATCACCAACCATTTTTTGTGAAGTGCCTTGAATGGTGGAAACCTTTAAGGCGTTGTTTAGTGCCACCATATTGACGAGCTATCCTCAAGATAGGTCATCAATATCAGGTTGGCATGGTTCCGAATCCTGGCACCTGCACCCATCAGTCATTTGAAGGGATAGTAGCACTCATGCAAGCTTAAAAACTACCTGTGCACTGTCACGTTTGCAGCAGCCATGCTTTGTAATTACAGCTGCTCCTCCGTGTGTCCTGGCATATAGTAGGTGAGCTGGACTTTTCTCTCACCCTCCTGTCTACAGGTTCAGTGTTGTTTAGTGTAACACGATGTACAGTAGGTGACGAGGGTTGTGCCGCGCTCTCGTTGCATTGTCTTACTTCTGGGTTAATCCTGCTTCTCTTGATCTGCCATTACTTATGTTTCAGGATCAGATTTCCTGCGCCCGGGTATTGGCTTCAAAGGGAGGACTCGGTGATTTAGAACAAGTGCAAATTGTCCCCTGTACTGTACATATCCTGGGGGCAGGAGCCATGCAGTCTGTGTAGGTGACGCCGACACCCTGCAGCACCTCTGATGGATGAGTTTCCTTTCATCCCTTTGTCATGTATTGGGCACATGCACAATTTTATAGTGGTGTGATCATAGCCGAATATACTGTGCAAAGAATGAGATACTATATAAATATGCATCAGTCTCTGTCTGAGGTGAAGACACAGTGGTGATGGGGACTCCATTGGGAGGAGTCCAGGTGACAAGATGCAGGGCCTCTAATGTGTGTGCCGTAGTCAAGTGCAGCACAGTATCCCATTCAACAGGTATACAGCATTGTGTAAGTGCTCCACCTTAAGGCAGTGCAGCGGTACTGCATCACACATTTGCTGGCCTCAGTCTGCAGACAGTAAAAAAACAAAAAAAAACTGGATGCATTGGTGTGTGCATCCATCTTCTGGCTGTCTATCCGTTAAAAGCAGAAGAATTTCATTTTTTAATGCTGGGTTCAGGTTTTTCCCATCCATTTAACATATACAATATAACGCCTCAGACTGATGTCATACAGTGGCGTCCGTCACTCAGTTAAGCCAGTACTCTCTGCTCTGCACTATGAAGGGCAGTCACCCAGAAACAGCTGTCTGCAGGTGAGAAGCTGGCTTAGTTATTATCCAGGCTATGTGTCAAAGCCTAGTTAAAGGGATGAATTTTGACTTATACAGCTTCCTTACATCTGGTGGCGTCAGAGGCGGAGCTTGTTAAGAGCTCATTTGCATCCTTTTGTTAATTACCCTAAACCAGCTGACTACTCATAATTCCCTTCATGAACAGTCCTATAAATATGGACACAACATAAGGGGTGCGGGGTGCTTGTACAGGTCATCTATCGTAAAGTGTCTTCGTAGCTAAGTGTCATGCACTTAAGACAGGTCAGGAGACAGGTTATGAGAAGGTCAGGGGACAGGTAGGTTATGAGAAGGTCAGGGGACAGGTAGGTTATGAGAAGGTCAGGGGACAGGCAGGTTCTGAGAAGGTCAGGGGACAGGTAGGTTCTGAGAAGGTCAGGAGACAGGTAGGTTCTGAGAAGGTCAGGGGACAGGTAGGTTCTGAGAAGGTCAGGGGACAGGTAGGTTCTGAGAAGGTCAGGGGACAGGTAGGTTATGAGAAGGTCAGGGGACAGGTAGGTTCTGAGGTCAGGGGACAGGTAGGTTCTGAGAAGTCAGGGACAGGTAGGTTCTGAGAAGGTCAGGAGACAGGTAGGTTCTGAGAAGGTCAGGGACAGGTAGGTTCTGAGAAGGTCAGGGGACAGGTAGGTTATGAGAAGGTCAGGGGACAGGTAGGTTCTGAGAAAGGTGAGGGGACAGGTAGGTTCTGAGAAGGTCAGGGGACAGGTAGGTTCTGAGAAGGTCAGGGGACAGGTAGGTTCTGAGAAGGTGAGGGGACAGGTAGGTTCTGAGAAGGTGAGGGGACAGGTAGGTTCTGAGAAGGTGAGGGGACAGGTAGGTTCTGAGAAGGTGAGGGGACAGGTAGGTTCTGAGAAGGTCAGGAGACAGGTAGGTTCTGAGAAGGTCAGGAGACAGGTAGGTTCTGAGAAGGTCAGGAGACAGGTAGGTTTTGAGAAGGTCAGGAGACTGGTAGGTTCTGAGAAGGTGAGGGGGACAGGTAGGTTCTGAGAAGGTCAGGGGACAGGTAGGTTCTGAGAAGGTCAGGAGACTGGTAGGTTCTGAGAAGGTCAGGGGGACAGGTATGTTGTGAGGGGACAGGTAAGTTCTGAGAAGGTGAGGGGGACAGGTAGGTTCTGAGAAGGTCAGGGGGACAGGTAGGTTCTGAGAAGGTCAGGGGACAGGTAGGTTCTGAGAAGGTCAGGGGGACAGGTATGTTATGAGAAGGTGAGGGGACAGGTAGGTTCTGAGAAGGTCAGGGGACAGGTAGGTTCTGAGAAGGTCAGGGGAAAGGTAGGTTATGAGAAGGTCAGGAGACAGGTAGGTTATGAGAAGGTCAGTGGGACAGGTATGTTATGAGAAGGTGAGGGGACAGGTAAGTTCTGAGAAGGTGAGGGGACAGGTAGGTTCTGAGAAGGTCAGGGGGACAGGTAGGTTCTGAGAAGGTCAGGGGGACAGGTAGGTTCTGAGAAGGTCAGGGGGACAGGTAGGTTCTGAGAAGGTCAGGGGGACAGGTAGGTTCTGAGAAGGTCAGGGGGACAGGTAGGTTCTGAGAAGGTCAGGGGACAGGTAGGTTCTGAGAAGGTCAGGGGGACAGGTAGGTTCTGAGAAGGTCAGGGGGACAGGTATGTTATGAGAAGGTCAGGGGGACAGGTAGGTTCTGAGAAGGTCAGGAGACAGGTAGGTTCTGAGAAGGTCAGGGGAAAGGTAGGTTATGAGAATTACAGATTTTCACACTTTTCCTCAACTATGTGCCTTGTCTCTGTGTCCTTTTCTTATGTGCTTTTTACCTCCACATTCACCCCATGTTCCTCCTCCATTACCTTCTATCCACAACTCCCCCATGTACAGCTCCTGTGCTTTATTTACCTTCCTTAAAGGGGTTATCCAATCTCATAAACAGCCCCCACCCCCAATGTTCCGGGCCCCTCACAGGTAATATACTTACCCTGCTTCCTGCGCCCCTCCTGGTCTCCACACTGCTACTGCAGCTTCTCTCTACACAGATGAAAACATCCGGTGTCAAGAATGGGGGGGGGGATTGAGCAGCCAATGGCAGACGGGGACTAGCCTCCCTAGCATCATCTGCAATGCTAGGGAGGTTCGTCCCTGTCTCCCCTATATTACCTGTGAGGGGCCCGGCACATTGGGGACTGTTTATGACATTGGATAATCCCTTTAATCATCTGAACCCGTCATGTCCCAGGGTGCAGCACAATAAGCTCTCTCACAAATCCTATAACCATTTGCTCTTTCTCTCTTTACTTTCACTTCTTATTTCAGGGGATATCTCTCCTAACCCTGGTCCACCCTGTTTCAATGTCAACCCCTCCGCCATCTCACATAAGAACCCTGCTAACCTCATTAACATTCATTGTCCACTTTCTCTTCCCTCTTTTAATTGTGCTCTCTGGAATCCACAGTCTGTGTGTAACAGGCTCCCCTTCATTCATAACCTCTTTCTTACCAACTCTCTTAACCTGCTGACCCTCACTGAAACCTGGATTCAGAAATCTGACACGGCTTCCCCTGGTGCTCTTTACTACGGCGGCGTACACTTCTCACACATCCCCAGACCTGAAAACAGTGCACTTTCCAGGTCATTTCCCCAGTTCCATCACTCTCATTCCCTTCTTTTGAGGTACAGACCCTCACCCTCTTCCATCCCCTCTCTCCCAGAGTAGCTGTTGTATACCGCCCCCCTTGGCTCACCCACCCACATCCTGGATCACTTTGCTGCCTGGGGCTGCCACACTTTCTGTCCTCACAATTACCAACCCTTATCTTGGGAGACTTCAATATCCCCATAAACAACCCAGGCTCCCCATCTGCCTCCCAGCTTCTATCTCTAACTCTCCAACACATAAAGACGGTAACACACCTGACCTGGTCGTCTTCCGGCCTTGTTCAATCTCTAACTTTAATGACTCACCTCTCCCGCTCTCTGACCACAACATCATCTCCTTCACTCTCACAAACCCTCACCCATCCTAGCACACTCCTGCCTATTACACATACAGCAATCTACAGGACATTGACCCTCATATTCTTACAGACACTCTACACACATCATTGTCCCTGGCCTGATCTGGCCCTAAATTACTCTGACACCCTCAGAAGCACCCTTGATGAAATAGCGCCCCCTACCTTCAGGACCTCCAAACATAGACCAAAGCAGCCCTGGCTTACACCGCAAATTTGCTTTACCCATCGTTGCTCCAGGAGTGCTGAACACAATGGAAAAAAACAGACCCCAGAGAACTGCCTCCATTATAATTTCATGCTAAGAGCCTATAACACAGCTCTCTCACAGTCCAACAACCTAAAAAACTTTTTGACACTTTTCACTCACTCCTAAAGTTCAGGCACCCATCACAGCCCTCTCTGCTGAAGACCTGGACGCCCAATTCATGGAGAAAATAAAAAAACCTGCATGAAATCAGCTCCCAGCCCCCAAGTGTCATTGATTCCCCTCATCTGTGGCTCACTGTCCACGTTTGGTCCGGTCACAGAAGCAGTCCCCAGGCCCCTCTCTTCTTGTCCTACCACATACTCTTCCGACCCCATTCCCTCTCACCTTCTCCAGTCTCTTTCTCCGGCTATCACCACTCGCTTAACAAAAAACTTCAACATCTCTCTTTCTTTTAGTATCTTCCCCTCCTCTTTCAAACACGATCGTTACTCCGTTATTTAAAAAAAACAAAAACCTTCTCTTGACCCGTCCTGCCCAACGAACTACAGACCAGTCTCCAATCTCCCCTTCATCTTAAACTCCTGGAGCGTCTGCTTTACTCTCGCCTCATCCGCTATCTCTCTGCTCACTCTCTTCTTGATCCCCAGCAGTGCCCACAGTTCCCATTTTAAATAAATGAATTCTCACCTCATCCACTTGCTCCCCACTGGAGGACCTTACTCCCCTAACATTGTGATGTGACATCAGATCCTTGCCGAGCATGTGGCCCCTCGCTTGCAAGTGGATGAGTTTTTTTGTTCTGCTTTTTAATCCCTGAAAGTCCCTTGTAGATGTTAATGATCGTTAGATGGATGTACTCCTGTCTATACGGCTGTTAAAAATGGGCACAGTGACTTCAATGGGGTCCGACTGGCCGTAAAAACGGCCAATAATGGGGAATGTCCTAATCACTGGCATTTAAAAACCAAGACCGTGTGAATAGCTCCATAGACTTTGTTTCTGAACATGGCCGTGTGACGAGCATCACAAAAACGGGCATCACCTGGCCGTGTGAATGAGCCCTTCCTGTGGATTGGGATCCTTTCCCTTTAAAGCTCCTGGCACTCGGAGGGTCTGTGGCAGTAATGAGCGCTGCTCTGGATGGTTATCCGGTCCCGTTGTTCTGCACATACTTACTGAAGATCTTGCACTGTTAATTCAGTGTTTGTGCAGCGATTGACCTTGAATGGTTACCCCATCCTCTGGCTAAATGCTGCGTTACATAACTCTGGACGTCAGGCCGCTTTGTTGGGTTAATCAGTTGGTTGTGTTTTGTGCTGTACAATGCCCGCTCCTGAGGGCACAGGCTGCCAGCAGACGCTTAGTCTAAGGGGCACAGAGCTGGGAACCTACGCTGCTGGTTTCTCCAAAGGACTTGTACCCTGGCGCATTTCAAAAGATTACCAGGGTCTGACCTGTTAGTCCTCAAGGACTTAACCCCAAGTGAACAAGGAAATAATGAAGGTGTCCATGACATTGAGTGCACCCCGGGAGGACGGCACTTCCAGACCTGCAGGTATCAGACCCTGTATTATAAAGATGAATCTGTGTGCGCTGGGATTAGTAACCATCCATAAATGCTTCAGTCGTCACCCCATCTGTATGGGTACAGCATGGTACCGTTCAGGGGTCCCCCTACCAGTGCAAAACTAGAGTATGGAATCCACTCATTAGCTTTCGGGGTGGGTGCCAGGTTATATATCCTCACAGTTACTGCAGGGATCAGGAAGGACCATATCCACACAGGATCCAACTCCGCGTGGCTTCATCTGATTAATCGGTGGGAATAGACTTCAGCTCCTGGTTATCTTCTGCTGTATCACAGATCCGGTGTTAATGACCACCATTGTGGCAAAGGTAGTGGTAGAGAGAATTTGGTTGGTGGAATGTTTCAACCATTTATAGGTTTTAGGAGTTTGTTCTGCTCACCATGGGCCGTGGAACCCATAGCCAAGCTGACCAGAACAAAAACACCCCTGTCCTAAATCCCCCTACAGCACCCCACAGGGGCGGACTGGCCATATACTCTGCAGACCCTCCTCATGGCCGCTGGCCGGGTACATAACGATTAATTGGTGAACTCAAGAACTCATGCACCAGGCCGGCAGCCGCAGGTCCCTCCTCAATTCAACTCAGTTTGGTTATAGGGCGGTATTTTGTGCTGCACTGCGGTATTTGGTCCTGCTGGGGCGCTGCAGTTTTACTGGCCCCGCCTTCTGTCAATTTGGACCCGCCTACAAGTTTGTGCCATTTTTTCCAGGGCCACTTTAAGTTCCCCGTCTGCCCCACCACCCCACCAGTGATCCCCTCACCCAGTTACCTTGTCATCTCCCCCTGGATCACCCGTTGTCTTCAGACATGTAGCCTTCTCCATTTTGTAGAAAGGGACTCCTATTTCAACTATTTAGGTCCCCCCACTACTACTACCCCTATCTTCCCTGGGGCCTCGGTATGATTCCTGTTGTCCATGTGTCACTCTTTATAACCAGGATGTGCTCGTGTACAGGTCATTGGCGCCTCTCGTGGTTCTCTTAATGTAGTCAGTGAATAGAAGGTGCACCGACATCTGCCCCCGGCCTGTTCTCTGTATGTACCAATCTTCCGTCTTCCTCTCAGTCCACGTCTCTCTGCCGCTCTGCTGGGTTATGATCTGATGGTGTTGTGCAGCGCTCGCTGACGAGGACCACGACCATAGTGCTTCCCCTGCCCCCGCTGCCGGAGATCAGCGCTCCTCTGCCCTTCTGTAAGGAATCTTCTGCCTCTATCCCAGTACTTGGCAGATTTCCAGGCTCAGCATGAACTGCATGTTTCAATTTCAGATGAACTGACATAAATGTTCATGTTTCTGCCGTCCATTAATTAATAAGATTAGATTAACATTAATATCATTAGAATAGAGGCGCATTACAGTGTGGAGTAATTATACAGTCCCTCTGATTAAAGCCATTGTATGTATTGGGCGCCCCCTGGTGGTCAGTGTTCACTCATGAGAAGATGGACGGTTCCTCTTGTATGTGAACACTGCACGTTTCCACTTTTTTCGGTGTTACTTTTCTGCTCCATTGATGTTCTTTTTCTCCAGGTTACTTGGGCTTTGTTTTTTTTTCTCTGCAAAACTTATGTTGGCAATGGCAGTGATTGTAACCACCCTCTGTAGGGCGATATTCGGGGTGTTCCTGATTCTTACCATTCTGCAGACTCTCAGTAACGGGACAATCAGTCTGCAGCAGACTGAAACAATGCAAGCTTGATTTTCTTCTGTGGTAGACTGGACCTGTCTGTGACCAGCACTGGAGATGAATAGTCTGCAGTGGACTGGACCCGTCTGTGACCAGCACTGGAGATGAATAGTCTGCAGTAGACTGGACCTGTCTGTGACCAGCACTGGAGATGAATAGTCTGCAGTAGACTGGACCTGTCTGTGACCAGTACTAGGGATTAATAGTCTGCAGCGGACTGGACCTGTCTGTGACCAGCACTGGGGATTAATAGTCTGCAGCGGACTGGACCTGTCTGTGACCAGCACTGGGGATTAATAATCTGCAGTAGACTGGACCCGTCTGTGACCAGCACTGGGGATTAATAGTCTGCAGTAGACTGGACCTGTCTGTGACCAGCACTGGAGATGAATAGTCTGCAGCGGACTGGACCTGTCTGTGACCAGCACTGGGGATTAATAGTCTGCAGTAGACTGGACCTGTCTGTGACCAGCACTGGGGATTAATAGTCTGCAGTAGACTGGACCTGTCTGTGACCAGCACTGGAGATGAATAGTCTGCAGCGGACTGGACCTGTCTGTGACCAGCACTGGGGATTAATAGTCTGCAGTAGACTGGACCTGTCTGTGACCAGCACTGGGGATTAATAGTCTGCAGTAGACTGGACCTGTCTGTGACCAGCACTGGGGATTAATAGTCTGCAGCGGACTGGACCTGTCTGTGACCAGCACTGGGGATTAATAGTCTGCAGCGGACTGGACCTGTCTGTGACCAGCACTGGGGATTAATAGTCTGCAGTGGACTGGACCTGTCTGTGACCAGCACTGGGGATTAATAGTCTGCAGTAGACTGGACCTGTCTGTGACCAGCACTGGAGATGAATAGTCTGCAGTGGACTGGACCTGTCTGTGACCAGCACTGGGGATTAATAGTCTGCAGTGGACTGGACCTGTCTGTGACCAGCACTGGGGATTAATAGTCTGCAGTAGACTGGACCTGTCTGTGACCAGCACTGGGGATTAATAGTCTGCAGTAGACTGGACCTGTCTGTGACCAGCACTGGGGATTAATAGTCTGCAGCGGACTGGACCTGTCTGTGACCAGTACTGGAGATTAATAGTCTGCAGTGGACTGGACCTGTCTGTGACCAGCACTGGAGATTAATAGTCTGCAGCGGACTGGACCTGTCTGTGACCAGCACTGGGGATTAATAGTCTGCAGCGGACTGGACCTGTCTGTGACCAGCACTGGGGATTAATAGTCTGCAGCGGACTGGATCTGTCTGTGACCAGCACTGGGGATTAATAGTCTGCAGCGGACTGGACCTGTCTGTGACCAGCACTGGGGATTAATAGTCTGCAGCGGACTGGACCTGTCTGTGACCAGCACTGGGAATTAATAGTCTGCAGTAGACTGGACCTGTCTGTGACCAGCACTGGGGATTAATAGTCTGCAGTAGACTGGACCTGTCTGTGACCAGCACTGGGGATTAATAGTCTGCAGTAGACTGGACCTGTCTGTGACCAGCACTGGAGATGAATAGTCTGCAGCGGACTGGACCTGTCTGTGACCAGCACTGGGAATTAATAGTCTGCAGTAGACTGGACCTGTCTGTGACCAGCACTGGGGATTAATAGTCTGCAGTAGACTGGACCTGTCTGTGACCAGCACTGGAGATTAATAGTCTGCAGCGGACTGGACCCGTCTGTGACCAGCACTGGGGATTAATAGTCTGCAGTGGGCTGGACCCGTCTGTGACCAGCACTGGGGATTAATAGTCTGCAGCGGACTGGACCTGTCTGTGACCAGCACTGGAGATGAATAGTCTGCAGCGGACTGGACCTGTCTGTGACCAGCACTGGGGATTAATAGTCTGCAGTGGACTGGACCTGTCTGTGACCAGCACTGGGGATTAATAGTCTGCAGCGGACTGGACCTGTCTGTGACCAGCACTGGGGATTAATAGTCTGCAGCGGACTGGACCTGTCTGTGACCAGCACTGGGGATTAATAGTCTGCAGTGGACTGGACCTGTCTGTGACCAGCACTGGAGATGAATAGTCTGCAGCGGACTGGACCTGTCTGTGACCAGCACTGGAGATGAATAGTCTGCAGCGGACTGGACCTGTCTGTGACCAGCACTGGAGATTAATAGTCTGCAGTAGACTGGACCTGTCTGTGACCAGCACTGAGGATTAATAGTCTGCAGTAGACTGGACCCGTCTGTGACCAGCACTGGGGATTAATAGTCTGCAGTAGACTGGACCCGTCTGTGACCAGCACTGGGGATTAATAGTCTGCAGTAGACTGGACCCGTCTGTGACCAGCACTGGGGATTAATAGTCTGCAGTAGACTGGACCTGTCTGTGACCAGCACTGGGGATTAATAGTCTGCAGTAGACTGGACCTGTCTGTGACCAGCACTGGGGATTAATAGTCTGCAGTGGACTGGACCTGTCTGTGACCAGCACTGGGGATTAATAGTCTGCAGTAGACTGGACCTGTCTGTGACCAGCACTGGGGATTAATAGTCTGCAGTGGACTGGACCTGTCTGTGACCAGCACTGGAGATGAATAGTCTGCAGTAGACTGGACCTGTCTGTGACCAGTACTGGAGATTAATAGTCTGCAGTGGACTGGACCCGTCTGTGACCAGCACTGGGGATTAATAGTCTGCAGTAGACTGGACCTGTCTGTGACCAGCACTGGAGATTAATAGTCTGCAGTGGACTGGACCTGTCTGTGACCAGCACTGGGGATTAATAGTCTGCAGCAGACTGGACCTGTCTGTGACCAGCACTGGGGATTAATAGTCTGCAGTAGACTGGACCTGTCTGTGACCAGCACTGGGGATTAATAGTCTGCAGCGGACTGGACCTGTCTGTGACCAGCACTGGGGATTAATAGTCTGCAGCGGACTGGACCTGTCTGTGACCAGCACTGGAGATTAATAGTCTGCAGTAGACTGGACCTGTCTGTGACCAGCACTGGAGATTAATAGTCTGCAGTAGACTGGACCTGTCTGTGACCAGCACTGGAGATTAATAGTCTGCAGCAGACTGGACCTGTCTGTGACCAGCACTGGAGATTAATAGTCTGCAGCAGACTGGACCTGTCTGTGACCAGCACTGGGGATTAATAGTCTGCAGTAGACTGGACCTGTCTGTGACCAGCACTGGAGATTAATAGTCTGCAGTGGACTGGACCTGTCTGTGACCAGCACTGGGGATTAATAGTCTGCAGTAGACTGGACCCGTCTGTGACCAGCACTGGGGATTAATAGTCTGCAGTAGACTGGACCCGTCTGTGACCAGCACTGGGGATTAATAGTCTGCAGTAGACTGGACCTGTCTGTGACCAGCACTGGGGATTAATAGTCTGCAGCGGACTGGACCTGTCTGTGACCAGCACTGGAGATGAATAGTCTGCAGCGGACTGGACCTGTCTGTGACCAGCACTGGGGATTAATAGTCTGCAGCGGACTGGACCTGTCTGTGACCAGCACTGGAGATTAATAGTCTGCAGCGGACTGGACCTGTCTGTGACCAGCACTGGAGATGAATAGTCTGCAGCGGACTGGACCTGTCTGTGACCAGCACTGGGGATTAATAGTCTGCAGCGGACTGGACCCGTCTGTGACCAGCACTGGAGATTAATAGTCTGCAGCAGACTGGACCCGTCTGTGACCAGCACTGGAGATTAATAGTCTGCAGTGGACTGGACCTGTCTGTGACCAGCACTGGGGATTAATAGTCTGCAGCGGACTGGACCTGTCTGTGACCAGCACTGGGGATTAATAGTCTGCAGCGGACTGGACCTGTCTGTGACCAGCACTGGGGATTAATAGTCTGCAGTGGACTGGACCTGTCTGTGACCAGCACTGGAGATGAATAGTCTGCAGCGGACTGGACCTGTCTGTGACCAGCACTGGAGATGAATAGTCTGCAGCGGACTGGACCTGTCTGTGACCAGCACTGGAGATTAATAGTCTGCAGTAGACTGGACCTGTCTGTGACCAGCACTGAGGATTAATAGTCTGCAGTAGACTGGACCCGTCTGTGACCAGCACTGGGGATTAATAGTCTGCAGTAGACTGGACCCGTCTGTGACCAGCACTGGGGATTAATAGTCTGCAGTAGACTGGACCTGTCTGTGACCAGCACTGGGGATTAATAGTCTGCAGTGGACTGGACCTGTCTGTGACCAGCACTGGGGATTAATAGTCTGCAGTAGACTGGACCTGTCTGTGACCAGCACTGGGGATTAATAGTCTGCAGTGGACTGGACCTGTCTGTGACCAGCACTGGAGATGAATAGTCTGCAGTAGACTGGACCTGTCTGTGACCAGTACTGGAGATTAATAGTCTGCAGTGGACTGGACCCGTCTGTGACCAGCACTGGGGATTAATAGTCTGCAGTAGACTGGACCTGTCTGTGACCAGCACTGGAGATTAATAGTCTGCAGTGGACTGGACCTGTCTGTGACCAGCACTGGGGATTAATAGTCTGCAGCAGACTGGACCTGTCTGTGACCAGCACTGGGGATTAATAGTCTGCAGTAGACTGGACCTGTCTGTGACCAGCACTGGGGATTAATAGTCTGCAGCGGACTGGACCTGTCTGTGACCAGCACTGGGGATTAATAGTCTGCAGCGGACTGGACCTGTCTGTGACCAGCACTGGAGATTAATAGTCTGCAGTAGACTGGACCTGTCTGTGACCAGCACTGGAGATTAATAGTCTGCAGTAGACTGGACCTGTCTGTGACCAGCACTGGAGATTAATAGTCTGCAGCAGACTGGACCTGTCTGTGACCAGCACTGGAGATTAATAGTCTGCAGCAGACTGGACCTGTCTGTGACCAGCACTGGGGATTAATAGTCTGCAGTAGACTGGACCTGTCTGTGACCAGCACTGGAGATTAATAGTCTGCAGTGGACTGGACCTGTCTGTGACCAGCACTGGGGATTAATAGTCTGCAGTAGACTGGACCCGTCTGTGACCAGCACTGGGGATTAATAGTCTGCAGTAGACTGGACCCGTCTGTGACCAGCACTGGGGATTAATAGTCTGCAGTAGACTGGACCTGTCTGTGACCAGCACTGGGGATTAATAGTCTGCAGCGGACTGGACCTGTCTGTGACCAGCACTGGAGATGAATAGTCTGCAGCGGACTGGACCTGTCTGTGACCAGCACTGGGGATTAATAGTCTGCAGCGGACTGGACCTGTCTGTGACCAGCACTGGAGATTAATAGTCTGCAGCGGACTGGACCTGTCTGTGACCAGCACTGGAGATGAATAGTCTGCAGCGGACTGGACCTGTCTGTGACCAGCACTGGGGATTAATAGTCTGCAGCGGACTGGACCCGTCTGTGACCAGCACTGGAGATTAATAGTCTGCAGCAGACTGGACCCGTCTGTGACCAGCACTGGAGATTAATAGTCTGCAGTGGACTGGACCCGTCTGTGACCAGCACTGGGGATTAATAGTCTGCAGCGGACTGGACCTGTCTGTGACCAGCACTGGAGATTAATAGTCTGCAGTGGACTGGACCTGTCTGTGACCAGCACTGGAGATTAATAGTCTGCAGTGGACTGGACCTGTCTGTGACCAGCACTGGAGATGAATAGTCTGCAGCGGACTGGACCTGTCTGTGACCAGCACTGGAGATGAATAGTCTGCAGCGGACTGGACCTGTCTGTGACCAGCACTGGAGATGAATAGTCTGCAGCGGACTGGACCTGTCTGTGACCAGCACTGGAGATGAATAGTCTGCAGCGGACTGGACCTGTCTGTGACCAGCACTGGGGATTAATAGTCTGCAGCGGACTGGACCTGTCTGTGACCAGCACTGAGATGAATAGTCTGCAGCGGACTGGACCCGTCTGTGACCAGCACTGGGGATTAATAGTCTGCAGCGGACTGGACCTGTCTGTGACCAGCACTGGAGATGAATAGTCTGCAGTAGACTGGACCTGTCTGTGACCAGCACTGGGGATTAATAGTCTGCAGTGGACTGGACCTGTCTATGACCAGCACTGGGGATTAATAGTCTGCAGTAGACTGGACCTGTCTGTGACCAGCACTGGGGATTAATAGTCTGCAGCGGACTGGACCTGTCTGTGACCAGTACTGGAGATTAATAGTCTGCAGCGGACTGGACCTGTCTGTGACCAGCACTGGGGATTAATAGTCTGCAGTAGACTGGACCCGTCTGTGACCAGCACTGGGGATTAATAGTCTGCAGTGGACTGGACCTGTCTGTGACCAGCACTGGAGATTAATAGTCTGCAGCGGACTGGACCCGTCTGTGACCAGTACTAGGGATTAATAGTCTGCAGTGGACTGGACCTGTCTGTGACCAGCACTGGGGATTAATAGTCTGCAGTAGACTGGACCTGTCTGTGACCAGTACTAGGGATTAATAGTCTGCAGTAGACTGGACCTGTCTGTGACCAGCACTGGGGATTAATAGTCTGCAGTAGACTGGACCCGTCTGTGACCAGCACTGGGGATTAATAGTCTGCAGCGGACTGGACCTGTCTGTGACCAGTACTGGAGATTAATAGTCTGCAGTGGACTGGACCTGTCTGTGACCAGTACTGGAGATTAATAGTCTGCAGTGGACCCGACCCGTCTGTGACAGCACTGGGAATTAATAGTCTGCAGCGGACTGGACCTGTCTGTGACCAGTGTCATATTTTGGAATGGGCACACGGGCTGCGGAATATGTCAGTGATATATAAGTGATGAGAATGTCTGTACAGCGCTGTGGTTTATGTCAGTGATATATAAGTGATGAGAATGTCTGTACAGTACTGTGGAATATGTCAGTGATATAGAAGTGATGAGAATGTCTGTACAGCGCTGTGGTTTATGTCAGTGATATATAAGTGATGAGAATGTCTGTACAGCGCTGTGGTTTATGTCAGTGATATAGAAGTGATGAGAATGTCTGTACAGCGCTGTGGAATATGTCAGTGATATATAAGTGATGAGAATGTCTGTACAGAGCTGTGGGATATGTCAGTGATATAGAAGTGATGAGAATGTCTGTACAGAGCCGTGGAATATGTCAGTGATATATAAGTGATGAGAATGTCTGTACAGTGCTGTGGAATATGTCAGTGATATAGAAGTGATGAGAATGTCTGTACAGCGCTGTGGAATATGTCAGTGATATATAAGTGATGAGAATGTCTGTACAGTGCTGTGGAATATGTCAGTGATATAGAAGTGATGAGAATGTCTGTACAGCGCTGTGGAATATGTCAGTGATATAGAAGTGATGAGAATGTCTGTACAGAGCCGTGGGATATGTCAGTGATATAGAAGTGATGAGAATGTCTGTACAGCGCTGTGGAATATGTCAGTGATATAGAAGTGATGAGAATGTCTGTACAGCGCTGTGCAATATGTCAGTGATATATAAGTGATGAGAATGTCTGTACAGGGCTGTGGAATATGTCAGTGATATAGAAGTGATGAGAATGTCTGTACAGTGCTGTGCAATATGTCAGTGATATATAAGTGATGAGAATGTCTGTACAGGGCTGTGGAATATGTCAGTGATATAGAAGTGATGAGAATGTCTGTACAGCGCTGTGGAATATGTCAGTGATATAGAAGTGATGAGAATGTCTGTACAGAGCTGTGGAATATGTCAGTGATATGTAAGTGATGAGAATGTCTGTACAGTGCTGTGGAATATGTCAGTGATATGTAAGTGATGAGAATGTCTGTACAGTGCTGTGCAATATGTCAGTGATATAGAAGTGATGAGAATGTCTGTACAGCGCTGTGGAATATGTCAGTGATATATAAGTGATGAGAATGTCTGTACAGGGCTGTGGAATATGTCAGTGATATAGAAGTGATGAGAATGTCTGTACAGAGCTGTGGGATATGTCAGTGATATAGAAGTGATGAGAATGTCTGTACAGCGCTGTGGAATATGTCAGTGATATATAATATTTTAGTATGGTGTTCTGTACACTGGGACTGCTGCTCCTCGCAGGGACTGATCACATCCAGACCTCGGCACAGTCCTGCTCCTTTCTCTTGTGTGAGGGTCTATCTTTTTACACCTTCATTTTCTGCTCCTGCAATCTTCTCTTCCTTATCTCTGCCTGGCAGATGAGCAGAGTTATCACACGCGCTGCTGCTGACTTATCTCTCTCCGGAAAAGAGATGGAGACTATTCAGATGCTGCAAAACATCCGTCCCCAGCAAGAAATGAGATGTGCGACACGTCCCGGCCTCCCCTACCTACCGCACTCTACTGGTCTCCAGTGCGCTCCCTGTCTGATGACTGCAGGTAGCACAAGCCGTGAAGCGTCAACCCCTCCTCACATCGCTGGAAAGTGTTTTTGCTTCTGCCAAATACCGACTTGTTCCCCTCGGAGTCTGTTCAGTCTCTGTAGATTTTCCCTCTCTGCTCCCTGCATTCTGTAACATTGGAAGTAGCGGGTCATCACAGTAAAGCGGCTGGGCCCCGCATGCCTGGTCCTTAGCTTTAATGTATGATAAGTCATTTTTGTAATGTTTTGGGGATTTTGGAGATAAAGGGTTTTACATTTAGTAAGAATACTGGGCGTGCGGCGATGCTTGTTAGTACTGCCGGAGAATGGTGCATGGTCCCGTCAGTGTAAAGTGGTCCTCTGACCTGGAGACCTTTACCTTGGTGGAGCCCTGGATCGTCCAATAATCCAAAGCTCATGAACAGCTGGATCCCAATGTAAGTGGGCCCTGGGATCAGCGGGAAATCCATGGACGTCACATGCTCCATAGAGCCGTCTCCGCAGACTGGGCAGAAGGGTTGGAGTACTTTCTGAAGATCTTGGGGGTAAGGATCGAAGTCGTTATTGGAAAGAACATCATCTCTGTGTATATACTGCGTATAGGTTAACCCTTCAGGACGCAGCCAGGTTTGGGGTTTTCCTCCTCATATTCCAAGGGTTGTAAAACAAGAGTAGCAGGGAGCTCGGCATGTTATCAGACAAGCTAGCGCAGCATGCTGCATTATATTGTCCGCAACACAGGTGTGAACAGCGCCTTACCTGGGAACCTGGCCCATGTCAGTGACTGCAGCTCCAGCAGCCGCCTGAGCTTGGTAATTAGGCTCTTCCGTGTCCCTCTCTGCCGCCCACTGTCAGGATTGGCTCTAAGCCTCATGCTGAATCCTATAATTACATTTACTAATTACAGGGAGTTTTACCTAAAGTCATCCCGATCTCTATGCCTTACCGGGATGTATGGGTGTTATAGGGTGGGGGTCCCTGTGATAAGGGGGTGCTCGAGAAATGTATAGTCAGATGTGGCTCCCCCCAGGAAGACCTGTGGTCGTCTGCTAGC
Source organism: Rhinella marina (assembly GCA_900303285.1). Taxonomy (NCBI): domain Eukaryota; kingdom Metazoa; phylum Chordata; class Amphibia; order Anura; family Bufonidae; genus Rhinella; species Rhinella marina. The sequence continues at coordinate 139,453 of ONZH01029565.1, read as the reverse complement.
TGCCTGGATTAAAGCTCTGACTTCATACCTTGTGCGCTGAGAGGCTCCTCCAGTGATCCTGTGTGAAAGTCCTTCTCCGCTGTCAGTATGATGGCAGTAGTGCAGCCTCGTGGGGCCGTTTTCCTGAACCTTCTGATTCCCTGTTTGGATTGATTCTTAGCAGTTTTGTATATTGATTCTTTACTATTGTACTAATAGAATGAGAGTTTGTAGCGTAGATGACCGGGGCATAGGAGCTGGCAATCTAGTGAGCTGCTCATCAGGGTAAACCATTGGGGCGGCACAGCAGTAGTACCTGAGGTGTCCTAGATCTCTGGAGATGGGGCAGTGAGCGACCATCTCATAGGGGGTTTTACCTTCCTCTCAATTATATTTTGGACCTGAGGCATATAAAGTATACGGTCCAGCGGATTAACCCTGTAAGCATGAAGGCGACTTCCCCACGTGCTGCTGACCCCTCTGTCCGCACGTCGCTGATTCTGGGAGTCAGTAAGGAAGCCGCACTGCTGTAATCTCTCTTATTAGGAGCCGTAGATTACGGTGTGTGACGCCGGCTCCAGAAGATCTTTACCTGCGCAGTGCAACACCGTGTATGAAGTCAGCGGAGCGGGGGAGGTTTATCAACGCCATATTTATCAACCTCCCACATCTACAAACAGGGTAAAGGGCCTTCATGTGACTCATTTACAGAAGTTTTCTCTTTTCATGCCGTAGTTTTGGAGCTGCAGCATATTCCTGACACAACCCTTAAAGGGGTTTTCTGGGAATAGGGCTCCTTTATCTGCCACTGGCCGCCCCCCACCGTTCCCATAGAAAAGACGCACCCGATGGTGGACATTAATGGAACGAGGACCCTGAGCATAGAGCTCCTTTATCTGCCACTGACCGCCCCTCACCGTTCTCATGGAGAAGACGCACCCGATGGTGGACATTAATGGAATGAGGACCCTTTATCTGCCACTGGCTGCCCCTCACCGTTCTCATGGAGAAGACGCCCCTGATGGTGGACATTAATGGAATGAGGACCCTGAGCATAGAGCTCCTTTATCTGCCACTGGCCGCCCCCACCGTTCTCATGGAGAAGACGCCCCCGATGGTGGACATTAATGGAACGTGGACCCTGAGCATAGAGCTCCTTTATCTGCCACTGACCGCCCCCCACTGTTCTCATGGAGAAGACGCACCCGATGGTGGACATTAATGGAACGAGGACCCTGAGCATAGAGCTCCTTTATCTGCCACTGACCGCCCCCACCGTTCTCATGGAGAAGACGCCCCTGATGGTGGACATTAATGGAATGAAAACCCTGAGCATAGAGCTCCTTTATCTGCCACTGACCGCCCCCACCGTTCTCATGGAGAAGACGCCCCCGATGGTGGACATTAATGGAACGTGGACCCTGAGCATAGAGCTCCTTTATCTGCCACTGACCGCCCCCCACCGTTCTCATGGAGAAGACGCCCCCGATGGTGGACATTAATGGAACGTGGACCCTGAGCATAGAGCTCCTTTATCTGCCACTGACCGCCCCCACCGTTCTCATGGAGAAGACGCCCCCGATGGTGGACATTAATGGAACGTGGACCCTGAGCATAGAGCTCCTTTATCTGCCACTGACCGCCCCCCACCGTTCTCATGGAGAAGACGCCCCCGATGGTGGACATTAATGGAATGAGGACCCTGAGCATAGAGCTCCTTTATCTGCCACTGACCGCCCCCACCGTTCTCATGGAGAAGACGCCCCCGATGGTGGACATTAATGGAACGTGGACCCTGAGCATAGAGCTCCTTTATCTGCCACTGACCGCCCCACACTGTTCGTATGGAGAAGACGCACCCGATGGTGGACATTAATGGAATGAGGACCCTTTATCTGCCACTGGCTGCCCCTCACCGTTCTCATGGAGAAGACGCCCCTGATGGTGGACATTAATGGAACGTGGACCCTGAGCATAGAGCTCCTTTATCTGCCACTGACCGCCCCCACCGTTCTCATGGAGAAGACGCCCCCGATGGTGGACATTAATGGAACGAGGACCCTGAGCATAGAGCTCCTTTATCTGCCACTGACCGCCCCCACCGTTCTCATGGAGAAGACGCCCCCCGATGGTGGACATTAATGGAACGTGGACCCTGAGCATAGAGCTCCTTTATCTGCCACTGACCGCCCCCCACCGTTCCCATAGAGAAGACGCCCCCAATGGTGGACATTAATGGAATGAGGACCCCGAGCATAGAGCTCCTTTATCTGCCACTGACCGCCCCCACCGTTCCCATAGAGAAGACGCCCCCGATGGTGGACATTAATGGAACGAGGACCCTGAGCATAGAGCTCCTTTATCTGCCAGTGACCGCCCCCACCGTTCTCATGGAGAAGACGCCCCCGATGGTGGACATTAATGGAATGAGGACCCTGAGCATAGAGCTCCTTTATCTGCCAGTGACCGCCCCCACCGTTCTCATGGAGAAGACGCCCCCGATGGTGGACATTAATGGAACGAGGACCCTGAGCATAGAGCTCCTTTATCTGCCACTGACCGCCCCCACCGTTCTCATGGAGAAGACGCCCCCGATGGTGGACATTAATGGAATGAGGACCCTGAGCATAGAGCTCCTTTATCTGCCACTGGCCGCCCCTCACCGTTCTCATGGAGAAGATGCACCCGATGGTGGACATTAATGGAATGAGGACCCTGAGCATAGAGCTCCTTTATCTGCCACTGGCCGCCCCTCACCGTTCTCATGGAGAAGATGCACCCGATGGTGGACATTAATGGAATGAGGACCCTGAGCATAGAGCTCCTTTATCTGCCACTGGCCGCCCCTCACCGTTCTCATGGAGAAGATGCACCCGATGGTGGACATTAATGGAACGAGGACCCTGAGCATAGAGCTCCTTTATCTGCCACTGACCGCCCCCACCGTTCTCATGGAGAAGACGCCCCCGATGGTGGACATTAATGGAATGAGGACCCTGAGCATAGAGCTCCTTTATCTGCCACTGGCCGCCCCTCACCGTTCTCATGGAGAAGACGCACCCAATGGTGGACATTAATGGAACGTGGACCCTGAGCATAGAGCTCCTTTATCTGCCACTGACCGCCCCCACCGTTCTCATGGAGAAGACGCCCCCGATGGTGGACATTAATGGAACGAGGACCCTGAGCATAGAGCTCCTTTATCTGCCACTGGCCGCCCCTCACCGTTCTCATGGAGAAGACGCCCCCGATGGTGGACATTAATGGAACGAGGACCCTGAGCATAGAGCTCCTTTATCTGCCACTGACCGCCCCCCACCGTTCTCATGGAGAAGACGCCCCCGATGGTGGACATTAATGGAACGCGGACCCTGAGCATAGAGCTCCTTTATCTGCCACTGACCGCCCCCCACCGTTCTCATGGAGAAGACGCCCCCGATGGTGGACATTAATGGAACGAGGACCCTGAGCATAGAGCTCCTTTATCTGCCACTGACCGCCCCCCACCGTTCTCATGGAGAAGACGCCCCCGATGGTGGACATTAATGGAACGTGGAGAGGCCGTCGGGCAGTGACGGAGGCTGGATACACATTACAATGCACCTCTACTCTCGTGTATTAATTGCCGCTCACACAATTAGGCTCTAAAAAAGGAGTTTGTCAACTTCTCTAAAACTTTCCGCTTAATCAAGTCAAGCTCATTTAATGATCATCCTCTTCGTGACAAACAAGGAGTAACAGTGCTTTTAGCGAGGGGAATGGAAGGAGAGAGGAATTGCTTAATCAGGCCCACTCACGCAAACCTCTGCCCAGAGATTATTGAATTCCTGGCCTCTGTAGAATTTTAATGAAGCCGCGTACAGTTGAAAATCCCAGTCCTTTGTCAATACGGCTCAATAAGTTGTCCGGCTCTGTAATAAGGTGCAATGGGTGTTATCTGTCTGTGAGATGCAGCTTGTGGGGACCTTAGGGTAGAAGAATGACTATGAGGTAGATTGTGTCCTTGGTGGAGGTGAGTCCGGTAAGTGCCCCGGAGCCCAGGCTCCTCCTTATTGCTGTAGTGTCCTGAATGTTTTCTGCATGAAGTTTACAAGGCACACGACAAGAAAAAGACACGTCCTCCGGAGACCGGTCTGGGAGAATAGAGAGCATTTCAGAGACTCCTGGAGCACATTATATCCAGCACACAACCCAAGGAAACTTCATGTAGTTACAGTCTGTACGACACAACGATCAGACATCACATTCACTATCTGATGACCAGTGATGTGCTGGAAACAGGGTAAATGGGTAAGTCTAGGCATCTGTGCAAATTGTGAGGTCTGGGTGGCTGGTCGGAGCATCTCCAGGACAACTGGACTCTTGTGGTATTTCTAGAATGCAGTGGTTGGTACCTACCAAGAGAGATTGAAAAAGGAGAGCCAGTGAACCAGAGACGGGTCATGGGCAACCTGTGATGTGTGTGGGGGGGTAATGAGCCTTTCTGGTCCGACCCCACAGCGGAGCTACTGTAAAGAACATTGGTGAGATGATAGAAAGGACACACCGGGCATCAGTACTCGATGATTCTGGGGCCGAACAAAACAGGTCACAGTGCCCATACTGCACCCTGTCCACAGCCAAAGCCCCCTACAATGGAGCATGGAAAGAGCCAGTGCTGTCTGATGACTCAGGTTACATCATGTGGACGGCCGTGTCTGTATCACTTACCTGAGGTAGAGGTGGCACCAGGATTCACTATGGGAAGAAGGCGGCCTGGTCTGATGACTCAGGTTACATCACGTGGACAGCCGTGTGTGTGTCACTTACCTGAGGTAGAGGTGGCACCAGGATTCACTATGGGAAGAAGGCGGCCTGGTCTGATGACTCAGGTTACATCATGTGGACGGCCGTGTCTGTGTCACTTACCTGAGGTAGAGGTGGCACCAGGATTCACTATGGGAAGAAGGCGGCCTGGTCTGATGAATCAGGTTACATCATGTGGACGGCCGGGTGTGCTTGTGTGTCACTTACATGAGGTAGAGGTGGCACCAGGATTCACTATGGGAAGAAGGCGGCCTGGTCTGATGAATCAGGTTACATCATGAGGATGTCTGAGTCCACGTGCATCACTTGTTTGGGGAAGAGGGGGCACCAGGTTAACCCTCTATGACAGTGGTGCCCCCTAGTGGCATTGCCCTCTTTCTGCAGGAATTGTTCAGGAATATTTTGAGAAATATGACAAACTTCCCAGATCTCAGTCTGATCGTCTGTGGGATGTGTCTGAAAAGCTCGAACTTCGAGAAAAAACTTATTTCAGCACAGCAGCGAGCTACTTCTCTTTATGTGAGATGTCTCATTTGTGTGAATCAAGGTAACATGAGCGATCAGCACTGATCAGCTGTATATCTATTGTACGGGCAAAACACAGAACTTGTATAGCTGTACAGTGTGTGTCTATAGGGAAGTAGTGTTACACCACATACAGGTGGAGCTATTGTCTACATACTTGGTGGTCTATGGCAGGACAGGGACTGTCTGTATTCCTGGTGATCTAATGCTGTGAAGATGATTAGGGGTTAATGTCAGCATTCCTGGTGGTCTAGGACAGTGAGGGGTATAATTCAGTTATCTATGATGTGTGTTTTTTTTTTTTTGACCAGTGAAAGGGGTAATGTAATGGTCCCTGTTGAAAGGCGACAGTAAAGGGTTAATGCCACTATCCTTTGCGGTGTAGAGCATTGGAGGATTAATATCTCATAGCTGTGGTTACTCACCGCTCCAGGCTGAACACTCATAGTTCAGCTTCCATTTTGCTCCTTGCTCTTATAGTGTTGACTGCCTGGAGTGGATAGAGAGGGCTGTGCAGATGTGGCTGTGATAGGGCAGGGTGATTCAGGAGCGATCTGCCCGATCATTAAGGAGTCTCCCGGGAGCGCAGTTTCCCTTGGTGGAGACGGTTTCAGAGGGAACAGCTCTGATGGGGGTTGTGTGTCACTGGCCCCCATCCTGAGTGCGCCCGTGCTGCGGTCGTTCTCTGTGAAATGTATTACAGACAGCTGACAGTGGTGTAAATAATGGGCGTTGCCCTGCTGATGCTCTCTTAGTCCCCCGTCTCTTCTTGCCTTACACCAGTGACGTTGTGGAGTGTCGCCACCACGGTGGTCACTGATTGGCTGCAGTGGTCACATGTTGGGTTGATACGACATTGCTGGAGCTGGACAATCTGTCCAACACAGGAGCGGCGGGGGCTCGGTAAGATATTACTCCTTTAGTTCTTCACTAACGTTGATCAACCCCTTCAAAAAGCAGGAAGAAATGTTTTTTACATAAGATGCCGGATTTTAATAGGCAATCCCTGTTAATTTACTTAATTCATGTGCGATCAGTTCTCTAGTGACCCGTCTGATTGCAGACTGGCCGCACACTGTGATAATGCAGCAGCAGTCGGACCAGGTAGGTACACGGGGACCTGCCTGATATAGGTAGAGGCGGCACGAGTGACCTACAGACTGAACGCCAGTGATAACCACAAGCATTTCCACCTACAAACCCCGGTCATCGTAGCTGTGGGCAGGAGGTCGCTCGATGCACATTTATGTTACCACAATTAATATCAAATGATAATTTCACAAGTGTTTAGTAAAATTGTTCAGTTTCTGCGTACGTTCCCATTACACGATTATCCTCCGCCAGTAATCGCTAACCATTATCTTACATACTAATTCTCAGGCTTATTGAAAACATGTAAAAAAGTGCGGTCGCGTGTACACGGTCTCGTGCTTCCTTCTGAAATCAGCGTGAAGCGATTTTTTTTTGAGTTTTTGCTGGATATTGTGCACAAAATGGCTATTTGACATGACGGACTATGCTGGGGATCTAAGCCGTGTGCATGTAGCCTGATTGTCCTGCCAGCGGAGAAGAAGAGAGGCAAACTGCAGCGCTATCAGGAAAAAAACATGGACTACGCGGGTGCCCGGTGCACTAAGATTTACTATGTATTATATATAGTTATAATTAAAGGCCGTCATTATGTGAAAACAGAGGAAACAGAAACCCACGAGGGGTTCACATACTAATGATGGGGCCTGTGAGGACATTGGGACGTAGCCGTCATCCCCTCCAGTGACCTTCATCCATTGTTCAGTCTTCTTAAAGTGATAGCAGCAGATTTGAGGCCATGGTCCAGTGTTGGCTCCGTTCTCAGCCTGCACCGATCTCTATCTGGTTCACTTTGTCGGACGCTGCGGCTGTGTTCACAGGTGAGTGATTAGCTGCGGACTTGCTTTCGCCTATTTTCATGCGGCAGATCTGCAGCTTTGTACAATACCAGCAACGTGAACGAGATTTCATCAATTCGCAGTCACACGTGGCAGAAAAAATCCACAGCAGAATCCGCCCTGTGCTCGGATTAGAGCAGCGTGTCTGTTTACACTGCGAATTTCATCGCAGATTTCGCCTTTTCCAAAACGAAATGTATTTCTATAATCCAGACCGAGGAAGGTGCGGACGCACGCTGCCGGTATCTGTATTTTGCAGGTCTGTGGCATTGGCCCCCCGATCAGTCCTGTCCACAAGTGGCCGTCTGTTTACGTTACATGGCGGAGCGAGAAGCGGGAGATGAGATAATAACATGTGAAGCGTAGAGGCGAGGCGCCAGAGGACGAGCGGAGCCTCACAAGTGACAGATTGAATCAGAGTGATATTTCTAGCTCGATGCACCCGACGTTCTGTTCACTCTTCTTAAAATAAGATGTTTGAGAATGTGTCCCAGAAAAGCTGTGAATAGCACTTCATAGAGGCAAAATCTGTTAATTAATGAGAAACAAATATTTCCAAGTGCCAGGAAGACTTTTCCCAGTTACTTAAAGGAGACAGAGCCTTGATTCAGGATATTGGGCTGCGGTGGTGAAGAGCACGAGGACGTGAATGATCGCTTTCCATAAGAGTCCGTGGAGGAAAAAACAAAGCTTCTGCAAGAAATCTGATCAAGCAGTGATAGAGGCGTATGTATCCTCGATGGTGAATTTACATCCAGGGAACCTGACGCTACAGAGCGCTGTTCACATAATCGTCTCAGATGGGCAGAGAGCGCTTTATCTTGAAGGACTAAATACGGCGACATTCAGGGCCGTCGGCTCCCAGGCTGGACCGTGTCCAGGACTGTCACCATTACTGCAGAGCGGACATTCCTACTACGAGCGAGCCGTTCACACCTGAGTGAGGCCGGATTCTGCAGCGTAGTAGTGGCTCATCACTCTTGTGAGCCTGTCACTCTGGGTGTGCTTGTAATGCAGCAGATTGCTTTGTCGTCCCAATGCCTCCCCCGTGTCTGTCTTGGCTACATAAGGCATAGCTTTGCATCAGGCTGCTGTAAGAAGCATTAGAGGAGCTGTTCATGCACAAAATGAGCTGACCAACATGAAAGATATAATTACAGTCTTCACAGCTCCGTCACAGTCTGTGGATAAACTTGTAAGAATGTTGCCCGAGAAATCGAGTCTCTGCAGATTCCCTGTGTCAGCCGGAGGACGGGGCGGAAAGATTAACCCCTGCAGACACGTGTGCAAATCATGAAGCAACCCAAAATGTTCTGTGTAGTATGAACGCGTATGACTGTAACCATGGAGACACATAGGCCCGCATAGACGCTGTGTACACAGAACTGGAGATTTGTAAGCAAGTACCTGTCAGTTTGGAAAAGCTGGGGATGGCAAAAAAGTTGAATATTCTGCCTCTTCGTATCAGTGATCGGTGGAGAGCTCAGCACCTCATCCCTCTGATCAAACCTCTGACGGCTCTGATACTTTTTCTTTTTTTACATTGGTTTTTAAAATCTGCCCTAATTGTCATTGTTTTGGGTTTAGTTGAGAAAAACGTAATGTTAAAACTGCATTGAGGTCCCCACCCATGTGGTTCTGCATTTATGGGCCCTAGAAGGTGTAATAAGTGTGGTCTGCAGAAAGTGCATGCGGCTCAGCCAGTGTCGGGCCAGGTTCACACACAAGTCCAGTCTGTGTGGAGCAGGTGGGTGTCGGGGTGCAGTATCTGTATCTGAGGATCGTGTTGTCAGGAATTGGTTAAACAGTCCTGTCTTCTCTGAGCGTGCGCTGCTCTAAGCCGGGCCGACGCCGATCTTGTTCCAATTAATTGAATGTCTGTGATGAAAGTGTTTTCCTGTCCCCGGCTAAAGCATTTGAATAAATAAAGCGCATTAGAAGTGTCTCTCCTAATCGCCCCCGACGTTTACACCGCGGGGTGCAAATTGCTCTCTAGCAGTACGTCTTCTCTTGCAATTGTAATTTTCATTCACGTTCTAGTGTGAAGGTGGCGGCGCCAAAAACATCATTATTATACTCCTTTATCAGCATTAATATTGCTCCATCATGAGGTAAGTTGTGAGGTGGGTGTCTATGGAGCCGATCTCTAGGACTGTTATCAGTCAGTGTAATCTGTGCATGAAAGATATGGAGCTGCACAGGGGCCCGGCAGGTAAGGACGCATTCACACGCTGCAGCATGTCAAGACACCTTGAAGGGGCCGCTGCTACCCAGAAGAAGCTGAGAGGAGGTCAGGACGTGCTGAGACTTAGATGACAAGCAGGGGCCCATGTACAGTCCTTGCTCAGGGGGCCCCTGCTGTCTGTTTCTGCCCCAATGGAGAGACCGTATAGTGAATGTCTGGGATCACGAATGGTGGGAGTGATACTCTGTATAAAACGCACCACATTTTGACACACATGAAGTTTCGGCACGGCCACCTAACGTTCTCTGTAAACTGGACGGATGAGATGGGTAAAACTCTTCTAGATAATTCTGCGCTGATCACCCAGCGTATCAAACCTGACGCCGTGTGTTCAGGGTGACTCTGATGGGATGCGGAGGTAGGTCGCTGTCTGATGCTCCGGTGCCGTCCTCTGTTCTCACACCTTTCCCAAGCTTCTCTTCCCTGTGTGTGAATAAGCACATTATATTATGAATTGTGAGCTCTGGGGGTTGCAGCCTCTCCATAGCTCTGCCTGTGGCTGAGTACATTAGGCGGTAGTGCTGATTCAAGCAGGATCCGAGCATTGTAACGCGTCTCCTGCCGTCTTATCCTTGAAAAACATCCTAATCCTCGGGACTTCTCTGGGACTCGGAGATAACTCGTCAACTGAAAGAAAACCTTTCTACTACAGTATAATGTTTACTTCAATTTTCTTCCTTTCTGTTCCTAAGGAAGAAAAAAATCCACAGATTTGGTCAAAGAAAAGTATATATTTTACTCTGACAAATCCCTGGTTGCATATAAATGAGAATCTGTAATGAGTCTTTTCAGCTCCCACATTATATCAGACAAGTCCACATCTGACAGATTAATCCTTGCAAAACGATCCATTCTGCATCTCCCGGATCTGCGCACACAATTATCACAGCGAAATAACCCTCAGGTCAGAGGGGCTCCTCACCTGCACAGAAGCCCCCACCTCAATTACATGTCCTCCCGATACCGCGGTCGGCTGAGGTCCGCTCGCTGCCGACGTGATGTGCTGCTTATCATTTAATGACTGTTTCCTATAAGGCAGCCATACACGTGACAGTCCTGTGCAGGGACTCTGTTTTATCTCTGCCAGTGAGGACGATGCGGAAATCTTCAGGCTGGCATAGAAATATGTGCAGCGCCTTACATGGGGTAACACTGGACCTTTCTACAGAACACTTGGAATCATAGTGCTCGTTCTAGGTCGTTATATCATTTCTTATTCTGTAATGGACTTTGTAGAATCACCAGATCTGTATGACCCGGTCCATACATGACAAACGGCACCCGCATGGATCCTGCTGTCCTGATATGTTCTCCTGTGATAAGCATGTACATGAATCGCTGGCAGATTTTACCTTAAAAAAATGACACAATGCTTTTCTTTTACCAAGTCAGGATTAGAGTCATCAAAGTGAAGTCTAACGCATCGACAGGAGGCATACTTTTTATACCTTTAACTGGTGTCTCCTCAATCAGACAGTTATTACAATATTTCTATATTTTAGAAAAAAAGCATTGGTTACAATATGATGTGAAATGCACAGAAGGTTGTGGTTAGCTTAAAAAAGAAGTCTTTTTCTAGGGGTCGCTGAGAAAGTTTAGAGCTTCCTTTATTTGCTTAACCTCAGACTCCAAGACCTATCCTCAATATCTGATCGGCGGGGGTCCAACAACTGCTTGCCGGAACATAGCGGTGAGCAGGTGTAATTACACCCAAGCCACCCCATTCATTTCAATGGGACGTCTTATTCTTATACACTTGTATATGCAAATGATCAATTGAGGCATGGCTGAATCGTCTGAACACTTGTAGCACCCCCTGTGCTCTATACACGCCCCCTTTCCCCTTGATTGACAGGTCTAGACATGCTTAGGGCAGAGCTGTGTCCTAGCATCTACATATCATATACTCTATGTACTATAGCTTCACCACACTGAGATCTGCTCAGAAAGCCAATCTGCATATCACTGCTTTACAGACACAATATATGATTATACAGACACCAGTAATATGTGTTATCTTATAAGTATAGGAAACACAAATATCTTTGTGTGGTGATGTTATAGCTTTGTGGTATGGTGGTTTACCATGAATGTAGATATCTTAGGTTTAAATCCCAGAAGAGAAATATACTTTATATAAATAAATGATATAGAATCATATAATAATAAGGCCTTCCCAAGATTGAAACCTGGGATCTGTACACACTAAACCAATCACTTATCCACCAAGAAATGATATATGTTTTTCCCCCTCAAGTACTGAGGTAGGTATATATATATATATATAATATATAATATATATATATATATATATATATATGGTGTCTGTGAATAAAACAGTGATATGTAGATGAGCTTTCTGAGCAGATCTCAGTGTGGTGAAGCTATAGTACATAGAGGATATGATATGTAGATGCTAGGACACAGCTCTGCCCTCAGCATGTCTAGGACTGGCAATCAAGGGGAAGGGGAGTGTGCAGAGCACAGGGGGTGCTACAAGGCAATGCAATTCAGACAATTCAGCCCCGCCTCCTAGTGCTCATTTGCATATTACTAAAAATGCATGTTTCTCTGTAGCTATTTAGGATACAGACAAAAGAAAGCTAGTTTTAATCGGCCTGATGAGCCCCACCAAGCAGTATGTCGGGTTTAATAGGGTTGATCCTGGTGATGGAGCCGCTATGAGCAGAACTTTCTAGTGATTTCTCACAGACGCTGCTCAGGAAGCGATGACTTCGTCTTTTACTTTACTATTCTCCTGTGCTTTATGAAATGCCTGTTTTAAGAATATTTGCTATTATGTGAAAATACCTTTTTTAAAGTTCAGTTTCTCTGTAACCTAAAATAGAAATGAAGTTTTTTTTTCCCCTCATTGTCCATTTATCTAGATTTATATTATTTTTGACTTTGCAGATTTGGGTTAGGGTTAATCCGAGCTGACTCCATTGTAGAATCATGGCATTCTAGAATGAGGTCTTTCAGGGTCAGTGGTCGTTAAAGGGGTCCTCTCACTTCAGTAAGTGGCATTTATCATGTACTGTAGATGCAGTTACTACAAGCCACTTACTAATCTATTGTTATGTTGCTTCCTTTACTGGCTGGATTCATTTTATCATCACATTATACACTGCTCATTTCCATGGTTACGACCACCCTGTAATCCATCAGTGGTGGTCGTGCTTGCACACTATAGGAAAAAGCACCGACCTATGTGCATCCCCACGGTCCCGGCCACCAGAGAGGCTGATGCTTTTTCCTTTAGTGTGCAACAGGGCTGTGGAGTCGGAGTCGTGGAGTCGGAGTCGGTCACCATTTTGGTGGAGTCGGAGTCGGTATAAAATGGACCGACTCCGACTCCTAAAATATATAATGAATTTAGTTCAGTGCTGAATATATTTTTATAAGAATTTGTGAAATGATGAAATGTCCTATAAATGTCTGTTCTATTCCTGATCTCAGGATTTCGGCTTTTAGTTGAGATGACTGTGCTGCCCTTCATGTCCAGTGCATGTTCTCTCTGATGCTTTATGTTTCCTCTGAGCTCATGTTTGGAGAGGTTAGCTGCTCTCATGGCTTCTATCTGCTGATGTAAAACACCTCGGGCCTTATGTATGAAAACTGTCTAGGTGTAGAAGTTTCTTTGTTGTCCATAGCAACCAATCAGAGCTCCCCTTTCATTTCATATAGTGCTCTGGAGAAATGAAAGGGGAGCTCTGATTGGTTGCTATGGGCAACAAAAAAGTTTTAGACCTAGACAGTTTTCATACATCAGGCCCAGAGGCGTAGCTACTGGGGGGGGGGTCAGGGGAGGCGATGCTCCGGGCCCAATACTTCTGGGGGGGCCCAGCAGGGATGGCCTTAGTACAATCAGGCGAATACAAGTGAGCGCTTCCATTATGGAGTCTGATGGGGGCACATTAAGCCGATCTGAGGTCTGATGGGGGCACATTCTGCTGATCTGAGGTCTGATGGGGGTACATTCTGCTGATCTGAGGTCTGATGGGGGTACATTCTGCTGATCTGAGGTCTGATGGGGGCACATTACGCTGATCTGAGGTCTGATGGGGGCACATTCTGCTGATCTGAGGTCTGATGGGGGCACATTAAGCCAATCTGAGGTCTGATGGGGGCACATTCTGCTGATCTGAGGTCTGATGGGGGTACATTCTGCTGATCTGAGGTCTGATGGGGGTACATTCTGCTGATCTGAGGTCTGATGGGGGCACATTCTGCTGATCTGAGGTCTGATGGGGGCAGATTAAGCCGATCTGAGGTCTGATGGGGGCAGATTAAGCCGATCTGAGGTCTGATGGGGGCACATTCTATTGATCTGAGGTCTGATGGGGGTACATTCTGCTGATCTGAGGTCTGATGGGGGCACATTCAGCTGATCTGAGGTCTGATGGGGGCACATTCTGCTGATCTGAGGTCTGATGGGGGCACATTCTGCTGATCTGAGGTCTGATGGGGCACAATACACTAATCTGAGGTCTGATGGGGGCACATTCTGCTGATCTGAGGTCTGATGGGGGCACATTCTGCTGATCTGAGGTCTGATGGGGCACATTAAGCCGATCTGAGGTCTGATGGGGGCACAATACACTAATCTGAGGTCTGATGGGGGCACATTCTGCTGATCTGAGGTCTGATGGGGGCACATTCTGCTGATCTGAGGTCTGATGGGGGCACAGTACGCTGATCTGAGGTCTGATGGGGGCACATTAAGCCGATCTGAGGTCTGATGGGGGCTCATTAAGCCGATCTGAGGTCTGATGGGGGTTCATTAAGCCGATCTGTGGTCTGATGGGGGCAAGGGACTGTTAGTTTAGTGATGTAAAAGCTGGGGACAGATTTCCTTTAACATAGGAGTCCCCTTGTTTTTTACTCCTATATTTTACTGCATTATGTGGTAGAGTATTTAGAGTAGGGTATGTAGAAAGTCTATTGTACTGTACTTAACAGCATAGATGATCTAGCCAGGGGCGTAGCTAAAGGCTCATGGGCCCTGGTGCAAGAGTTCAGCTTGGGCCCCCTTTCCCTCAGTGCTCTGTGTGTCGTCTTATGTGGTCGAAGGGTCTTTGGGCCCCCTCAGGCTCCTGGGCCCGGTAGCGACTGCTACCTCTGCACCCCCTATAGCTACGCCCCTGGATCTAGCAGTTTATATAGTCATCTTGCTAATACAGTATTATAACCACAACTAGTAGTATGTGCCTGTGAAGTTGGAAACGTGCGTTTGGGAAGCCAATAAGTGGGGGGCCCACTCAAGTGTGTTTCGCCCCCCCATGTGCTGAACCTCTAGCTACGCCTCTGATCAGGCCCTTAGTGAGCTGTACCCAGAGAAGCCTGATAGATTACAGACTGTTTTTGTCATGACTTATCTGTACTATTGATTTTATGCAAATTTGTTTAAAGTTATCACTTAAACCTGCTCCATGTATGAGGGAGTCGGAGTCGGGAGTCGGGCTGAGGGGAAATTGAGGAGTCGGAGTTGGAGTCGGGGCTTTGGCTTACCGACTCCACAGCCCTGGTGTGCAAGCCCGACCACCACTGATGGATCGCAGGGTCCAAAGATCCTTAAAAAGCTTGAATTTTACATTACAATATGAATACGAGTCAAGCTTTTTAAAGGGGTTTTTCTGGACTGATGATCTATCCTATGGCACACCCTCTGGTCAGCTGTTTGAAGAGGCACTAGTGCTTGCAGTACCGCCACCGCCTTCTTCGTGCTCACCAAAAATAGCGCTGTATATATTGTAGTGGTTGTGCTTGGTATTGCAACTCAGCTCTATTCTCTTCAATGAGGCTGAGCTGCTCTTAGGTCATGAATGTGACGTCACATGGCCTGGGCAAAGCTGCAGAAGGCCACGGTGCTGATCAGATACTGGTGACTTTTATACTCCAGCTGCTCGGTAATGGTGGTGGTGATTGACAGCAGGCTCCCAGCACTGTCTACTGACTGGATATTATCAGGATGGATCAGACCAATATTATATATAATGTACAGAGATCTACTGACTGGATATTATCAGGACGGATCAGACAGCGCTGGGATATTATATATAATGTACAGGGATCTACTGACTGGATATTATCAGGACGGATGAGACAGCACTGGGATATTATATATAATGTACAGGGATCTACTGACTGGATATTATCAGGACGGATCAGACGGCGCTGGGATATTATATATAATGTACAGAGATCTACTGACTGGATATTATCAGGATGGATCAGACGGCGCTGGGATATTATATATAATGTACAGGGATCTACTGACTGGATATTATCAGGATGGATCAGACAGCGCTGGGATATTATATATAATGTACAGGGATCTACTGACTGGATATTATCAGGACGGATCAGACAGCGCCAGGATATTATATATAATGTACAGAGATCTACTGACTGGATATTAGGACGGATCAGACAGTGCCGGGATATTATATATAATGTACAGGGATCTACTGACTGGATATTATCAGGATGGATCAGACGGCGCTGGGATATTATATATAATGTACAGGGATCTACTGACTGGATATTATATATAATGTACAGGGATCTACTGACCGGATATTATATATAATGTACAGGAATCTACTGACTGGATATTATATATAACGTACAGAGATCTACTGACTGGATATTATCAGGACGGATCAGACAGCGCTGGCATATTATATATAATGTACAGGGATCTACTGACTGGATATTATCAGGATGGATCAGACGGCGCTGGGATATTATATATAATGTACAGAGATCTACTGACTGGATATTATATATAATGTACAGGGATCTACTGACTGGATATTATATATAATGTACAGGGATCTACTGACTGGATATTATATATAATGTACAGGGATCTACTGACTGGATATTATCAGGATGGATCAGACGGCGCTGGGATATTATATATAATGTACAGGGATCTACTGACTGGATATTATATATAATGTACAGGGATCTACTGACCGGATATTATATATAATGTACAGGGATCTACTGACTGGATATTATATATAATGTACCGGGATCTACTGACTGGATATTATATATAATGTACAGGGATCTACTGACTGGATATTATATATAATGTACAGAGATCTACTGACTGGATATTATATATAATGTACAGAGATCTACTGACCGGATATTATATATAACGTACAGGGATCTACTGACTGGATATTATCAGGACGGATCAGACGGCGCTGGGATATTATATATAATGTACAGGGATCTAATGACTGGATATTATATATAATGTACAGAGATCTACTGACTGGATATTATATATAATGTACAGGGATCTACTGACTGGATATTATATATAATGTACAGGGAGCTACTGACTGGATATTATCAGGACGGATCAGACGGCGCTGGGATATATATAATGTACAGAGATCTACTGACTGGATATATATAATGTACAGGGATCTACTGACTGGATATTATATATAATGTACAGGGATCTACTGACTGGATATTATAAATAATGTACAGAGATCTACTGACTGGATATTATATATAACGTACAGGGATCTACTGACTGGATATTATCAGGACGGATTAGACAGCGCTGGGATATTATATATAATGTACAGGGATCTACTGACTGGATATTATATATAATGTACAGGGATCTACTGACTGGATATTATCAGGACGGATCAGACAGCGCTGGAATAATATATATAATGTACAGGGATCTACTGACTGGATATTATATATAATGTACAAGGATCTACTGTCTGGATATTATCAGGATGGATCAGACAGCGCTGGAATAATATATATAATGTACAGGGATCTACTGACTAGATATTATCAGGACGGATCAGACAGCGCTGGGATATTATATATAATGTACAGGGATCTACTGACTGGATATTATCAGGACGGATTAGACAGCGCTGGAATATTATATATAATGTACAGGGATCTATTGACTGGATATTATCAGGACGGATCAGACAGCGCTGGGATATTATATATAATGTACAGAGATCTACTGACTGGATATTATATATAATGTACAGGGATCTATTGACTGGATATTATATATAATGTACAGGGATCTACTGACTGGATATTATATATAATGTACAGGGATCTACTGACTGGATATTATATATAATGTACAGGGATCTATTGACTGGATATTATATATAATGTACAGGGATCTACTGACTGGATATTATCAGGACGGATTAGACAGCGCTGGAATATTATATATAATGTACAGGGATCTATTGACTGGATATTATCAGGACGGATCAGACAGCGCTGGGATATGATATATAATGTACAGAGATCTACTGACTGGATATTATATATAATGTACAGGGATCTATTGACTGGATATTATATATAATGTACAGGGATCTACTGACTGGATATTATATATAATGTACAGAGATCTACTGACCGGATATATATAATGTACAGGGATCTACTGACTGGATATTATCAGGACGGATCAGACGGCGCTGGGATATATATAATGTACAGAGATCTACTGACTGGATATTATATGTAATGTACAGAGATCTACTGACTGGATATTATATATAATGTACAGAGATCTACTGACTGGATATTATATATAATGTACAGGGATCTACTGACTGGATATTATCAGGACGGATCAGACGGCGCTGGGATATATTTAATGTACAGAGATCTACTGACTGGATATTATATATAATGTACAGAGATCTACTTACTGGATATTATATATAATGTACAGGGATCTACTGACTGGATATTATCAGGACGGATCAGACGGCGCTGGGATATTATATATAACGTACAGGGATCTACTGACTGGATATTTTATATAATGTACAGGGATCTACTGACTGGATATTATATATAATGTACAGGGATCTACTGACTGGATATTATATATAATGTACAGGGATCTACTGACTGGATATTATCAGGACGGATCAGACGGCGCTGGGATATTATATATAATGTACAGGGATCTACTGACTGGATATTATCAGGACGGATTAGACAGCGCTGGGATATTATATATAATGTACAGGGATCTACTGACTGGATATTAAATATAATGTACAGGGATCTACTGACTGGATATTAAATATAATGTACAGGGATCTACTGACTGGATATTAAATATAATGTACAGGGATCTACTGACTGGATATTATATATAATGTACAGGGATCTACTGACTGGATATTATA
Organism: Rhinella marina; assembly: GCA_900303285.1. NCBI lineage: Eukaryota > Metazoa > Chordata > Amphibia > Anura > Bufonidae > Rhinella > Rhinella marina. Next base: position 120,740 of record ONZH01029565.1, on the reverse strand, counting down.
CATAATGTACAGGGATCTACTGACTGGATATTATCAGGACGGATCAGACAGCGCTGGAATATTATATATAATGTACAGGGATCTACTGACTGGATATTATCAGGACGGATCAGACAGCGCTGGAATATTATATATAATGTACAGGGATCTACTGACTGGATATTAAATATAATGTACAGGGATCTACTGACTGGATATTTTATATAATGTACAGGGATCTACTGACTGGATATTATATATAATGTACAGGGATCTACTGACTGGATATTTTATATAATGTACAGGGATCTACTGACTGGATATTTTATATAATGTACAGGGATCTACTGACTGGATATTAAATATAATGTACAGGGATCTACTGACTGGATATTATATATAATGTACAGGGATCTACTGACTGGATATTATATATAATGTACAGGGATCTACTGACTGGATATTATATATAATGTACAGGGATCTACTGACTGGATATTATCAGGACGGATCAGACGGCGCTGGAATATTATATATAATGTACAGGGATCTACTGACTGGATTTTATATATAATGTACAGGGATCTACTGACTGGATATTATATATAATGTAAAGGGATCTACTGACTGGATATTATCAGGACAGATCAGATGGCGCTGGGATATATATAATGTACAGAGATCTACTGACTGGATATTATATATAATGTACAGAGATCTACTGACTGGATATTATATATAATGTACAGGGATCTACTGACTGGATATTATCAGGACGGATCAGACGGCGCTGGGATATTATATATAACGTACAGGGATCTACTGACTGGATATTTTATATAATGTACAGGGATCTACTGACTGGATATTATATATAATGTACAGGGATCTACTGACTGGATATTATATATAATGTACAGGGATCTACTGACTGGATATTATCAGGACGGATCAGACGGCGCTGGGATATTATATATAATGTACAGGGATCTACTGACTGGATATTATCAGGACGGATTAGACAGCGCTGGGATATTATATATAATGTACAGGGATCTACTGACTGGATATTAAATATAATGTACAGGGATCTACTGACTGGATATTAAATATAATGTACAGGGATCTACTGACTGGATATTAAATATAATGTACAGGGATCTACTGACTGGATATTATATATAATGTACAGGGATCTACTGACTGGATATTATACATAATGTACAGGGATCTACTGACTGGATATTATCAGGACGGATCAGACAGCGCTGGAATATTATATATAATGTACAGGGATCTACTGACTGGATATTATCAGGACGGATCAGACAGCGCTGGAATATGATATATAATGTACAGGGATCTACTGACTGGATATTAAATATAATGTACAGGGATCTACTGACTGGATATTTTATATAATGTACAGGGATCTACTGACTGGATATTTTATATAATGTACAGGGATCTACTGACTGGATATTTTATATAATGTACAGGGATCTACTGACTGGATATTAAATATAATGTACAGGGATCTACTGACTGGATATTATATATAATGTACAGGGATCTACTGACTGGATATTATATATAATGTACAGGGATCTACTGACTGGATATTATATATAATGTACAGGGATCTACTGACTGGATATTATCAGGACGGCTCAGACAGCGCTGGGGTATTATATATAATGTACAGGGATCTACTGACTGGATATTATCAGGACGGATCAGATGGCGCTGGAATATTATATATAATGTACAGGGATCTACTGACTGGATATTATATATAATGTACAGGGATCTACTGACTGGACATTATCAGGACGGATTAGACAGCGCTGGGTTATTATGGTAGGAGGCTCGGGCTGCTGTGTAATATTTAGGGGGATACGGCTCTTTATGGGCAGGGACCGGTGCTTCCTGCGTTGATTTGTATTCGCGGTTGTGTCGTCTGCTGGGAACCTGAGTAATCTCGCGCTGGAAAAACAGACCGAAAACCTTTTATTTTATGGTTTTATTTTTATTTTTCAGATAAGATTTTAAAAAAAAAGTAAAGGAATTTTATAAAGAAAATCTTTACACGTACACAGCAATGACATTACGATCCATTGAAAAAGTAAAAGCGCACGCACACAAGTCCCTTTAGTGGTCTCTTCGTTATAAATTGCAGACTTTCTCTGTGATTGCAGTTTGGCAAATAACTTTGTTTCTGAAATGCCACATAAATAACAGGCGCCGCTGATCATTCTGTTCAGATCTTTAACTGTGGCAGAAAAGAGGGGAAAAAAACATCACATAGATCTGCAGACGCCTCGCAGGGCGCTGGTCTCGGGACTGGAGGTTCAGGCTATAGACTGACGCCTACACTGTGCTGTACGGCCGTGGTACTAATCTGCTTGATGAAAGGGTCTTCATGTCACTGATAACACCTTACTGAATGCTAGCGTGTGAGCGGTTAGCTGGGAGATCTCAGCAAACACTGAGGTATATCGATGGCCGGCGCCATGAGACTGACCACAGCCTTTCAGAAAGCAGAGTAGTGTAGACTGTCAGTACATAACCAGCCTTACCGCACTGTGCATCGTGAGGAAGGGGAGCCCGAGCCCCAGGGATGACACCTCACACAGATGCTTCCACATACAGGGTTTTGGTGGGGCAGTAAGGTCTGTGCCGGACACACACTGGCATTTATTTATTTTTGTCTTTCTTGCTGCTTTTAAAAATGTCAGCGTGCTGGAGCTCCAACGCTGCTTCTTCTCCTCTATAGGGAAGATGTCATCACAAGAAAGCTAGTGGGGACCACAAAAACAGCAGCAACAAGTGCAGGTGACCAAGAAAGCTGTGTGTGGTTATTCTGCTATTTTTGCAGCCCCAAAAGAGCCCTCGGGCCCCAGGCCCCCTGTGTGCTATTCTAAGGGGAGGATCTGTGTAACCGTTCTGCATATTACAGAACACGTCCTATTCAGGTCGTACAGTTACACTCTCGTTACTTCTGTGTGGTTTGGTCTCTAAGATCTTCCTATAGACACGTGTGTATGGCATGTAGACGGAGAAGACGCGAATGATTGGCCCGGGTCTAAAGACGACTTAGCGGCTCAGGCTGGATTATATGGAGCATCTATAGGCGCTTCTCATGTCTGACCACCTACTGGTTGGCGTATTGTACCACTCCACATTCCTGCAACCTCTGGTACTCCCAACTGCCGTGAAACTATAACTCCTAGCCTGCATTGCTGTTCAGCTGGTCTCTGAACTTTCATAGAAGTGAATGGAGCATGCTAGGAGTTGTAGTTTCCCTGCTGTACACCCTGTCATTCCTTCTTCCCCCGCAGCCGCTCAGACGGACACGTTCTGTATAAGAACCTCCACTTCATGACAGATCAGGGAGGCTCCGGGCCTGTAGCTGCGGTAAAGGTCGTGCGTTTGTCCAGCGTTCATCTTTCTGGCTGAATGTCGCAGACCTGGGCTTGTGTAGTCGGCCCAGTCTGCAGCCGGGTCCCTGTCTCCAGAATGTGCCGGTCTAAAGGCCGTATTACACAGTCTGACGTGGCAGACGATTGTTGGGAGGGAAGCAGTGATCTCTATGCCATCGCTCATTCCCATGCTATATAGTGGTTTGCCAATGGCAGATCAGATCGTAGTCAGAACCCGCGATCTGCCGCCTGCAAAAGATAATTTTTTTAACATGTTAAAAGATTTGGATTGCCAGATGATCAAGCAGTTGGCGGCAGTATTACACTGCCAGATGATCGCTAATGAGCGTTGTTAGCGATTATCTGCTATAAAATCTGTCGGTATAATACATGCTCAGGTTATTACACAGGGGTCTCCTCACCCGGGGCCCGTCCCCTCTTCCTTATACATGCACAGTGCACAGATTACAGGGGTATAAGAAAGCAGAAAAGCAAAAATACATTACAAAATAGAGATAATCTGCAGTGTTTTACACCATGTGCTATTAACCCTTCACCTCCACTATATTTTCTGGATGTGGGCATGGGTTGTGCTTACAAAGAGCGGAGGGCGTTATAACTAAGCGCCCCTATCACTTCAGTGTGAATGGTAACATGGACGGCTCGGAGATCTCGTCCGTGCCTGGGCAGAGTGAGCCGGTTCTGTCCAGGCCTCTGACTCCTCCAGTGCTGAAGAGGTGAAAGGGTTAATAGGGTAGCTTGTCATTAACCCCCTACAGAACAGGCAGGGTTAATATCGCTTTGAGGGATTCAAGGTGCGGTCACACTTCTTTTAATACAAAAGGCACAAATTCTCTAGTGAAGCACGTAGCAGCGGCGTCCTGGCGATACAGTGAGCTCTAGGAACACAAACACGTAGCCGTGTGTGCGGTCAGGCGGCTGTACCGCCAAATCTGCCATGTTCTTTCTGATAATGATGCTAATCACCTCCTGTCAATGTGGATAAAGTGCATTCGGGTCATAGATTAACATTGGGCTTCATACATTCTGTCCATCGTGTGCAGGAACCCGGACCTGAAGCCACGGAGCCCCATCCACACCTCCATCTGTATTCTGCAGTCCGCAAATCGTGGATCCTCAGAATAGGGATACTATGTTGCATCCGCTTTTTTCTGTTCCGAAAAAGGATGGAATATGTCCACAAAATGTGGACCACAGACCCATTGAAGTCAATAGCTCTGCCTGAAAACGTGGATGGCACACAGACCACATCTGTATGTAGCGGATCCATGATTTCCAAACTGCAAAATGGATACGGTCGTGTGCATGAGACCTTAGTATTGTGATCGGCTACTGCCGCTTCTCAGCCGGTGAATGAGCGAGAAGAGATTTTTAATAAAGGGGGGGGGCGTCATTAATTTTTTTTCCCCATAATGGACAACCAGAAAATACCTTTATCTGCATGGCAGCTGGCACTGAGGGGGTTAATGACAAAATCTTCCATTAAAACACAGCGTTCTTGTACCAATAAAGAAATAGCAGTCATCTGAATAAATATCTCTGCATATTATATTATATGTATATATAGATTCTACTGTAAGAAAACTCCTCGTCTTCTGGTGTCTCAGTCCTGAAGGCAGACTGGCCGGGGACTCCTCCTGCCGAGCACGTGTTCTCTTCAGTCCTCAACCACTTCCATTTTTGTGGTTTTCATTTTTTTTGTGAGTTTTTTTTACAATTTTTATTTTTTTTGCATGCATTGCAGGAAGTCACAAAACCAGAACGCAAAGAAAAAGCCTCGGATCCTTCCTCCTTTGTGGAAGTTTTTTTTGTCTTGTAATTTTTTTCCCATTTCCGGCTCATTTTTACTTGTTGATGTTTGGCTGCAAGGACAAAAGGACGGAGGCTTCGTCGCCCCTTTCTCGCAGGCAGGTTTGGCCTTGTGACGGTACAAACACTGGGCAGACCCAAGCCCTCGCCAATCCTCTCCCCTGTATAGTTTTCTATAACTTTATTGAAACATCCTGCAAACAATATTTTCTATGGACACCACAACCTGATATGAAAAGAACACACATGATGCTGAATATGGCAACAATCTTCATCCACAGCCATTCGGACAGGCACTCGGCGCACACATCAGCTATGGTACATGAAGTCTATAGTTCCTTGGCTGTACATGGCTACATCTGGCCATGTGGTGTATATCATTATGAGAGAGCAGCAAAGAAAAAAAATCAAGGAAAATAAATAAACCTCCCGAAACATAAAAGAAGAAAGAAAGAATATTCGGTTCAGAGTCTTTGACCTGTTATTTTGCTTGAGTATTTTAAGGCTCCCTCAGATTGTGACGTGATGGATCCCAGGGGCTCCACACGACTGGAGAAGAGAGCCCTAGAACTGGTCAGCTGGAGTTCACATGACTTGTGTATATATATATATTTCTATATCTTCTTTCTGTTGTATCCGCCGCTCATGGCTAACAGAATAGTAAGTGTGCTTTATATTACAGTTGAGCAGAAAGCTGTGTCCGGCCTGGATGGAGCGCTAACAGCTCGGTCATAAACCTGCCTCAGGCACAAGGCAGCTGGCGTTCCAGAATTCAGGACGTTGCTGCTCCTGTCCTTGGTGTTTATGCTACTAGACATCAATAGCAATGTAGGTTTTGCCTTTGCTGATTTAGTTTTTTCGTTAGTTCACATCTGTGTTTGCTTTGAATACATATATTAATATTTTATTTTACACATAATACTCCTTGTCCTTATTTTTCTGCTTCTTGTGGCCTCCCTTAGAGCTGTGCTGCTTCTCCTTCACCAGGGCCCCGTTGCTCTGAGCGGAGTTGCTGATGTAATTCCTTGTCTCATCCACCTGGTAGGACCCCTCGTCCCTGTTTCTGTACTTGTACATGGCATACAGGAGGATCAGGATGCAGAGAGCAGCGGCTGCCACAATACCAACGACCATCCCCGTCGTGCTGCTGGACTCCCGGACCACCTCGGAAGGCCCCGGGACCCGTCTGCTTCCTGGCATCGTGGGGTTTGCTGTGGGCACATTACGGAACATGGGGGATGTTATTAGCGGACTCCTGAGCTTTGTGCTGTCTAGCTCGTAGGCAGTGGGCAACGGTAGCAACACTATATCGGGCTGGGGTTTGAGCTCATGGTTATTCATTTTGCCAGCTGGCACCATGGGCACCATCCCAGATGCAGACGTGGAGCGTATCAGCTCAGGGGGCAAACTTGTGGTAGTAGTCCTACCAGGTTCGAAGGCTTTGTTGGGTCTAAAGTCCTTTGATCCCCATTTGGGCGCCTGTGATTGGAAGCCACCATCGAAGAATGATGTGGAAAAGCTCTTATCTGTTACCAAGGAGAGGGTGGTGTAAAAATCTTCATCATCGGTAGGGGGCAGGTTAGAGTCAAAGGTTTCCCCTGAGCCATACCCCGATATCACCAAGCCATCATCATCCTCACAACCATCGCTGCCTTGGTCCGACAAGCAAGGTAACCCCGCCTCAGGGGTCACAGACAGGGAATCTTTGGTGGTCTCAATTATGGTGAGAAGTGGTCGGAAGGTAGGGGAGAGAGTGATGGAGGGTGTACGTGTAGCTATTGAAGGGGTATCTAAGGGATCCTCTACTAGGACAGGTATAACTAATTCACCTCCTGTAGAGAGAAAACAGAGGAAGACAATTAATAACTAATCTCGGGTAGGTAAAAGCCTGGGCACAACCTGTCCTCGCCTGCCCCCTTAGGTGGTGTGTTTTCTTACTGATCTGGAGAGATCGTTATCTACGGGGTGGTATTTCTGTCTGGTGACTTCATGACGCTTCCTGATCGGAACGTATCCAGAGAACACTCAGGGTTTGCAAAGTAAGGTGAAAGGACATGGTCCTATGTCTAGTCCACCAACAGTCCTATGATGTCATCGGTCTGGGGGTTCTGGCTCGCTGCGGGCCGGGGGGGTTCTCAATCTCTGCCCCTATCCTAGTTCTTGGTGGCCCCAGCCCAATGTCTCTCCTTCACAACACATCTGAGCCTTCCAGTGTGCTACAGCTAATGGAAGACTACATCCTCAACATGATAGCATACAACAGAAAAGAATTGTGATACCCCCCAAAATCATTCAACGGAAAGAAATAAATCACAGCAAATGCAAGTAAATTAAATGCTTGAACCACAGAAACTAGAAAAGGAACTAAAAACTTGGAAAAAAAACAGATGTAAGAAAACGAAATAAAGAGCCCCAACCAAAGAGTAAAAAATGAGAACCAAAAATACCACGGACAAAAAATGGAAGAATTAGAAGTTAAAAAATACTTTACTGTGCCGTTGACTTACATCCACAAATTGCCCGCATGTTTTTTGGCATGTAAAAAAAATTTACAGAACAGAGTTGTATAAGAATGTCAGAGATGCATTCTTGTCACTAGGTTTGTTTCCATTTAACCACAAATCAGTGCAGTTTAGAGACGATTGAGAATCTGGAGCTGTCACTTTAGTTACAATAAATGACACAAGGAAGGTGACAAACACAGGACTCACAGCACAAAACACAAAAAGTGGTGACACACGGCGTCTGTGGCTGTCCTCAGCACTGCCTCTCTGCAGTAATGGAGCACAGATCATTCAGAAAGGAGAGGAAATCCTGCTAAAGTTTTTAGAATTTTGCTTTTTTTAGTCGTATAGATTAATGCTGGGGAATGGCCGCGTCATCTGGATCTGTCTGTTGCTATTCAGCGGATTATAAAGCTTGTACTAAATGTGGTTTTTAGGGTTATTCACTTAGTTAATTTGGAAAAACAAAAAAGAAACCGCCTAATGGATAGGATAAAGTGTGGGGGGAGGGAGGGAGGGGGTTGAGAAAGAAGGGAGGTCAAATCTATGAGGACACTAGACATTTGATGAAAATGAGTAGGCCGAAGGTGTGAGTCAGTTGCCATGTCCATGATAAGGCGTTACGTAGTGATCTAGCAGCTTTTGAACTTCTGGCTGTAAGGAAGGGACAGGCAATATACAGAACAAAAAAACAAACAAAATGAACATTGGCATGCCCATCTAGGAAAAGAAAAAGCAAAACTCTAAACACTGACAGATATTACAAACCCTAAACTGCAACTTGTCCGACATGCAAATCTCCTTCACCACCCACCCAGAATGAAGCAAATCCACATCAAACAGTAGCAAGAAGAATATCAGACAGCATTATCTTCTTAAAAAAAAAAATTTAAAAAACAACCCTCAAAAAGTTTTTTTTTCTTCTACTAAAAAAAAATAAAAAAAATTTAGAAGTGGAAAAAAAATGATAGTGAGATTACAACATGACGAGCAGAGCAAAATTAAGTCACAACAGACGGGGCCTGAGTCCAAGATGGTTGTCTGCACAGGAACAATTTTAGCTGCAGGTGAGAGCGAGATCTGCATTCAGCGACTAAGGTCCATCCAGTGACACGTACAGCACGGGCGCTGCCGCCATCCACGGCCTCCGGACACGCGCCTCCATGTGGCAAATAAAGCAGCTAAAGTTGTTCCTTTTATTAAATGCATTAGAAAAATGGCAGCGTAGTTGGCAGCTCATTTTAATGCAGGGAAGGGGGGAAATTTGAAAACAAACCAAGCATCAAATGTAGGACATAATGCTGGAGAATTACACTGACAGAACCACACAAAAGGGCAAAAAAAACCAAAACCATCTTATCCCACAGGGGAGAGGAGGCGCGCGGCCTCTCATGTCAGAACATAAGGAATGCTTGACACAGTTTTCCAGTTGATGCACACACAGACGGCACGGGTGCTGCAGCCGCCTCATTGGAGGTTGGCTCACTTTCATTTACGTGCTAGTGCAGATTAGCCGTCTCTTTACTGTGGACGCTGTCGCTATGTAACATTGCAGTGATATTTCGATCCCCAGATGGCAAGAGCCACATGTCAGTGAATGTGCTGCACCTGACACCGCTGTCTGTCTGTGCATGACTAATAAACAGGAAAAATGAAAGAAAATCAACTTCAATTGACAGTGGGTCGGTTCTTGGCTGCAGGATGTTGATGCATGCTTAAAGTTGCATTTAGGGAAAGTATACAAGAAAGAACAACTGAAATCCCAGCGAGCTCAGGAGGGTTTGGGTGACAGGGGTGACTGAAGGCAGCACTGACCAGATAATTGCTAGATGATTTACATGTCACACCGCTATCAGAATACCCCGGACCCCAGGGGGGCTGCACACCAGACCCCGGCTGTGAGAATGCTGCTCCTCTTTTGTTGAATCCACTCCTGATTTTGGCTTCAAGACCTGTGTGGCAGCACCCTCACTAGAAATGAGTCGCGTTCTTCACCTGTAAGGGGCTGCCCCCGCTGCTGAAGACGCTCCCCTTCCACTTGCACATGAACAGTCGCTGCTCCATGAGCGGGTCAATCGCGCTGTGCGGAGCTTCTTCACCAGTTGGGAGAGCCCCGTGCAAGTGAAGAACTGGTTTCCCACAGGCTGATTTTAATCAGTGCACTATGTAGCTGGAGCTGCTCTCCCTGAATTCTTTAGAGGCGCTCTGGCAGTGTGCTAGGTCTCCTTAAAGGACTTACCAACCCCCCACAATGCACAGACCCTGACCACACTTACATGGGCCCCAGGGCCTGTTTTCTTCCCAAGCATTTCACAGCATCTCCCTGCATGCAGATAGGGCCAGCGAGGACCAGGTAAGTGTGGTCAGCACCACTGCTCTGGGCATTGGATAACCCCCTGAAAGAGACCAGCTGTGTATGGTGACTATATAATAATATGCAACCAGGCATCTCCTAAGGAAACAGAACAATCTCTCTAGTGCCACCTTGTGGAAGCGGCTCCCTGAGTCACAATCCAACTTTTTAAGAAGTCATGAGGGAACAGAGAGTCGTCATTATAGAGTCTGGTCCCCTCTGAGGGTCATCTTACCGTGGTGATATTCCGTACGTGAGTCCTCACCTGCGACACGTGTGATGTGAGCGCAGGGTCCAGTGAATTGGGGAGGGTGACATTCTTGGCAGCGCCTGACCTTTCACATTAAAATTAACCCTAGACAGGGAGGTAAGAGGCATTGGCGCTGGCCTCATGGTATTTTACTGTCTGCCATCTACAGGGCACAGCTGGGGCTCTCTGTGGTGGAGATTGGCATGTCATACACCCGTCTTTATATGAAGTGTGCCAGAGTAAGATTCCCAAAATTCCCAAATTTATTAAGAGGCGCCAGAAAAGATCAATTTCTGGCATAAAGTATGATAGATCTGCCAGGCCACGCCCCTCAATAGGCCCCTTCCAATTTTACCACTTTCTGCTCCTGGGAAGCAGCATAAATTGGTAATCTCAAAAACTGCTGACAGATACAAAAAGCTCCCAAACCATCCCTCTTACTGCCCTGGTGAGATGCCAGCGGCCGCCATGACAAGACTCTGTTCTCCTGGGCTCTTGTTGCAGTGAGATCTAATGTCACAATGATATCATTTTTATCCTGTTTTGACTGTTTGGTCTGAGGGTTAATGAGAACATGAAGATGTTAGTGTACAGGAGCAGGAAGTGTTGTCATAGGGACGCTGGCACCGCAGCTCTTCATGTAAGAGGCGGACACAGGCCGTGGAGATGAAATAAATATGCCCTTCCCACGCTCACCCACGTTTTGGGGGTGGACTGTTCGGTGAGGTATGGAGGTTCTGGATTATGTGCTGAGGGTGCTCCTCACCTCACTGCCATCCTGTATACAGAGGTCAGTACCTAGCAATTGGTCAAATGCTGCTTTCATTCACTGAAGGTGGGGATCAGCCATGGGTGGGGAGAGGCTCATGAGACCAAGGTTGCTTTAAGGTTGAAAAAGACCAAACTCTGTTTTTTCCATCCACAATCCCAATGAGAGAAAGCTGTCTGTATAGAAGATTCCACAATGTGGGGCTGGGACAAGAGCTGCAACCTCCGACCCCCGGCTCAGCCTCGTTCCATCACTGGCTCTGGGGCCTTTCTAAAAATGTAGCACCGCAGCTCAGAGAGCACCCGAGGCATCTTCATCCAGAGATGTCGCCTCAGGCCTCCCTCCTGCAATCTGGGTCACTGATTACTAGTAATGAAGTAGATGCCTGTAGATTTTAAGATGGACGGACATTGCCTTTTTGGGGACAGTTAATTAACCATTTACAAAACACAGAGCCCAAACCTGATACCCGGATATGAAGGTGTTAAAACGGTAGAACTCCAACTGCAGAACCAAGAACACAGTGCTCATATAAGGAAATGCAAAGTCCTCACCGCGACCACTGCTCCCACATGTATAAAATGGCCCAGCGTCCACCGCTCCCACATGTATAAAATGGCCCAGCGTCCACCGCTCCCGCATGTGTAAAATGGCCCAGCGTCCACCGCTCCCGCATGTGTAAAATGGCCCAGCGTCCACCGCTCCCGCATGTGTAAAATGGCCCAGCGTCCACCGCTCCCGCATGTGTAAAATGGCCCAGCGTCCACCGCTCCCGCATGTGTAAAATGGCCCAGGGTCCACCGCTCCCGCATGTGTAAAATGGCCCAGGTCCACCGCTCCCGCATGTGTAAAACTGTCCCACGTCCACGCGCTCCGCATGTGTAAAATGGCCAGCGTCCACCGCTCCCGCATGTGTAAAATGGCCCAGGGTCCACCGCTCCCGCATGTGTAAAATGGCCCAGGGTCCACCGCTCCCGCATGTGTAAAATGGCCAGGGTCCCGCTCCCGCATGTGTAAATGGCCCAGGTCCACCGCTCCCGCATGTGTAAAATGGCCCAGCGTCCACCGCTCCCGCATGTGTAAAATGGCCCAGGCGTCCACCGCTCCCGCATGTGTAAAATGGCCCAGCGTCCACCGCTCCCGCATGTGTAAAATGGCCCAGCGTCCACCGCTCCCGCATGTGTAAAATGGCCCAGGGTCCACCGCTCCCGCATGTGTAAAATGGCCCAGCGTCCACCGCTCCCGCATGTGTAAAATGGCCCAGCGTCCCACCGCTCCCGCATGTGTAAAATGGCCCAGCGTCCACCGCTCCCGCATGTGTAAAATGGCCCAGCGTCCACCGCTCCCGCATGTGTAAAATGGCCCAGCGTCCACCGCTCCCGCATGTGTAAAATGGCCCAGCGTCCACCGCTCCCGCATGTGTAAAATGGCCCAGCGTCCACCGCTCCGCATGTGTAAAATGGCCCAGCGTCCACCGCTCCCGCATGTGTAAAATGGCCCAGGTCCACCGCTCCCGCATGTGTAAAATGGCCAGGGTCCACCGCTCCCGCATGTGTAAAATGGCCCAGCGTCCACCGCTCCCGCATGTGTAAAATGGCCCAGCGTCCACCGCTCCCGCATGTGTAAAATGGCCCAGCGTCCACCGCTCCCGCATGTGTAAAATGGCCCAGCGTCCACCGCTCCCGCATGTGTAAAATGGCCCAGCGTCCACCGCCCATGTGTAATGGCCCCCCGCCCGCATGTGTAAAATGGCCCAGCGTCCACCGCTCCCGCATGTGTAAAATGGCCCAGCGTCCACCGCTCCCGCATGTGTAAAATGGCCCAGCGTCCACCGCTCCCGCATGTGTAAAATGGCCCAGCGTCCACCGCTCCCGCATGTGTAAAATGGCCCAGCGTCCACCGCTCCCGCATGTGTAAAATGGCCCAGCGTCCACCGCTCCGCATGTGTAAAATGGCCCAGCGTCCACCGCTCCGCATGTGTAAAATGGCCCAGGTCCACCGCTCCCGCATGTGTAAAATGGCCCAGCGTCCACCGCTCCCATGTGTAAAATGGCCCAGCGTCCCCTCCCGCATGTGTAATGGCCCAGCGTCCACCGCTCCCGCATGTGTAAAATGGCCCAGCGTCCACCGCTCCCGCATGTGTAAAATGGCCCAGCGTCCACCGCTCCCGCATGTGTAAAATGGCCCAGCGTCCACCGCTCCCGCATGTGTAAAATGGCCCAGCGTCCACCGCTCCCGCATGTGTAAAATGGCCCAGCGTCCACCGCTCCCGCATGTGTAAAATGGCCCAGCGTCCACCGCTCCCGCATGTGTTAAAATGGCCAGCGTCCACCGCTCCCGCATGTATAAAATGGCCCAGCGTCCACCGCTCCACATATATAAAATGGGCCCAGCGTCCACCGCTCCCACATGTATAAATGGCCCAGCGTCCACCGCTCCCACATGTATAAAATGGCCCAGCGTCCACCGCTCCCACATATATAAAATGGCCCAGCGTCCACCGCTCCCGTACTCACAGTCAATAGCTCAGTGATTATCCCTTCTAATCTTTTACTCTGGAAATCTTTATGTGGGAATGTTCTCTCTGTAAAATGCACATGACTGTGTGCACGCTTGCTGCGGGTGCGTTCGGTCCTCTCTTGGGACTTCCAGACGGTCACTGTGAGGGGGTGCACTGAGCGTTCGGTCCTCTCTTGGGACTGTGAGGGGGTGCACTGAGCGTTCGGTCCTCTCTTGGGACTGTGAGGGGGTGCACTGAGCGTTCGTCTCTCTTGGACTGTGAGGGGGTGCACTGAGCGTTCGGTCCTCTCTTGGGACTGTGAGGGGGTGCACTGAGCGTTCGGTCCTCTCTTGGGACTGTGAGGGGGTGCACTGAGCGTTCGGTCCTCTCCTTGGGACTGTGAGGGGGTGCACTGAGCGTTCGGTCCTCTCTTGGGACTGTGAGGGGGTGCACTGAGCGTTCGGTCCTCTCTTGGGACTGTGAGGGGGTGCACTGAGCGTTCGGTCCTCTCTTGGGACTGTGAGGGGGTGCACTGAGCGTTCGGTCCTCTCTTGGGACTGTGAGGGGGTGCACTGAGCGTTCGGTCCTCTCTTGGGACTGTGAGGGGGTGCACTGAGCGTTCGGTCCTCTCTTGGGACTGTGAGGGGGTGCACTGAGCGTTCGGTCCTCTCTTGGGACTGTGAGGGGGTGCACTGAGCGTTCGGTCCTCTCTTGGGACTGTGAGGGGGTGCATGCTCTGAGCTCTAGCGGTATTGATTACAGGGCAGACTCTGGGTGATCTGAGGGCATCTCTTAGCCCACTTTCCGGTCTCTTCTCACTACAATCTAAGAGGAGACATGGGCTTTGTTGGAATAATTACACTAATTCCTAATGAGCGGAATCCATAAGCGCTTTGATTTCGTTGTTGTCTGTAAAGAATGCATATTTAATAGCCGTGCCGGCCCGCTCAGGACAGAGACTTCAGAAAGAAGAAAGGGCCGCGATGGTGGCTTCAGCAGGAGGCTTGAAAAGTCTAATTAACTTGTGCGCACGGCCGAATCTGGGCCACAACAAATGAAAGGATTTCAACAGTTTGAAGTCCACGTGAACTTTCTTCATAAGCGGCTTCTTCCCATCCCCCCCCACCTCTGTTTCATTAAAAAAATCACATCTCAATTAGCAGAGCAGTCTTGAAGCTATGAATATTTCCTCTCCTTGTCTTTGGCGGCGGCGCAGACTCGGGAGTCTTTCTGTGTAACACTCAGGGCGGCTTTAATCTTCAAACAGCTGCATGTGCTGCGGGCCGCACATTCTTCACACTGGCTTTTACAAGCTGCCGGAGTAAAATGGAAGCAGTTTCTGAATGTTCCTTCCCGTCTTCCTTTCTAAATGAACTTGCTGAGATGAATTTCTTATCTGGGGATGACGCTCCTGTTATTGGCGTGCAACTCGCTAATCTTCACCGGCATGGAGCGCTAATTTCTCCTGTTCCCTGAAGGCTTCACTTTTATTTGTGACGACTCTCACAAATCTCGTCGCTCTGATTGGCTGCTGTTGTATGGAGAGACGCTGACCAGGACTATGTGACATGGATGACCAAGACTGGAGCCAGAAAACGGATCTAACGCTTCCTCACTGTGGTTTTTGGGGCAACTAACACTGTTCCTCCATGTGAATGGAGTTCCAGTCCTCACATGAACAATGCTGTCTTTTTCCTACTGCGCTATCAGTGCCTTTAGTTTCGGCACCTGATCCCCATCGCTCAGTTATGTTTTTATGCAGGATTCTTAATGGATTCTTGGTGATTTACTGAACTTTTTTTTTCTGTAAGTAAAATGTAATCATCATAGAATGAAAACTTCTGTAACACTGGTGGTGAGCACTTCAATCCTGCCTTTGCTGTGGAGCGACACACTGCCCCAACTGCTGGTGTGATGATTGGGGAAGCCATTGCATACCACAGTCAGTGACCCCTACAAGTGTGTGGGATCTACAGGCCCATCCAGTATCTGGGCTAGAGGCCATATTTCCTCTTGTATCTGGGCCAAGGGCCGTATCTCCTCGTGGGTCCAGGCCGGGGGGGCCGTATCTCCTCGTGGGTCCAGGCCGGGGGGGCCGTATATATATATATATATATATATATATATCATACATTCAAACAGAATTTTCTTTGTGTACCTTGTTTCTCAGCAAGCAGAGATCTTGGAAATGGTGATGAGCAGTCACTGAATGGGAATATCCTGGTTGATATCCAGAGATCATACTCTTTGCACAGTGAATATTTTTTTCATATTCAATTTATATTTTCTGTACTTTGGGATCTGCTCCTAAATCCCGAACTGTGACAACTGCACCGTGTGCACATGGCCTTAGAAGAGATCTCTACTGCACGGAGTCACATTACATTTTCAGGCTTTGAACATAAACAAGAAAGTGGTGATTCACTGAC
Organism: Rhinella marina; assembly: GCA_900303285.1. Taxonomy (NCBI): domain Eukaryota; kingdom Metazoa; phylum Chordata; class Amphibia; order Anura; family Bufonidae; genus Rhinella; species Rhinella marina. The sequence continues at coordinate 104,704 of ONZH01029565.1, read as the reverse complement.
AGCAAGCAATGGTCTTAAACAGTCGGGAATTAAAACAGCAGGTATATTACAAAGTTAGGGTCCATGCACACGAACGTATATTTGCGGGCCCGCATTACCGCGGACCCACAAATATACGGGGGCCGCCCGGCGTGTGTTCCGGAGCGCTTGGAACACACACTGTCTGGCCCCATTGAAAATGCCTATACTTGTCCGTGCGCACGGACAAGTACAGGACATGCTTCAAAAGAGCCGCGGCTCCCGACCCCATAGAGGTGAATGGGGCCGCATCTATTCCCCATTCACCTCTATGGGGCCTTAGAAGGGTTTATCGAGGAGCAAACTGTTGGTTTCCCTGTTGGATATGGATGGCCAATATGTAAAATGGCTGCTTGCGGCTCCGTCCATTGTGCAGCAGTCCTGCCTCCTGCCGCATTCTCTGGCACGGTTACTACACGGTGGTTGTAGCTTTCTGCTGGACCCGCACCAATCTGGTGTTGATGTGCTATCCTGAGAACAGGCCATCAATCATTAAAAGGTGGAAACCCCCTTTAAACTCCGTCCTCTCTTCCTGGCTGCAGCGGACATGGCGGTGGAGAGGATCAGGAGCAGTTTTTTGTTTAATTATTTTAACAGCCTCCCTGCGGTTTGCCCAAAATAAATTTGAAATTGGAAAACCCAATTATTAGTCCGATTCCTCCGCACTCTGTGCTGGTTTAGGAGCCGATCAGTAATGTGGATGATGCCGGCTGCTCCGGTGTACATGAGGTTCACCCGGGAACGTCTGTAAGCTGTCAGCTGCGCTCCCGAGCACCATCACCCGACCATACGCTTGACCTACATAAGCCGAGGACAAACAGGAATGAAATGGTTCAGTGACTTCAGCGGGCCGTCCTCTCGCCTTCAGGCGGTCGGGGTTTTTTTCTGTTTCTGATGGCACCTGCTCCTTGAAATGTGGACGTCTTACCATGAAAGGTAAAAAATGCCTTTTCAATTCACCCTCAGTACATTACTGCTGCGCCAAAGAAGTAATGCCGCCACTGACAGATGAACTCCATTCGTCTTCCAGATATCAGAGAATATTTAGGCGGAGGGGGGGGAATGCGACTGTTGGTGCCTACATTTTCCATTTATCACATTTTATAGAAGAGGGTTCATAGTCTGATCTTTGAGAACCGCGCCCCATAAATATAAGGAACACGGCGCCGGTTCTGTGGTTTTGCAGCTGGAATTACTCATTGCCGACATTATAAAGGGTCAGAGGTCTCCAAATCCCACACTTACTGCTGGCATGGGGGCTACCATACCACTGCACAGCAGTATCCCCCCCACTGCACCCTTTTCTGAGTCCGTGTTCCCCTTGTGGAATCTTCTAACATAGGGACGGGAGAAAACACCATGGATCACCTGAGCGTAAATCACATAAAGCAGCGTCTACTGAAGCTCACTCTACAGGACAGTAAGGAGCCACGTGCAGCATAACCCACGACATAGCATGCAGCAGTCATGACCTCTGCTGTGCCTGCAGCACGTCGCACCCGCTGTGCCGCAAGCCCACAGCCAGTTAATGAATGGATCAAATGTGGCAATAAAAATTCTGTCATGCCATCTGTGTAGCGGGCAGCCCCTGTCCTGCTCATCCACAGTAATATCAGTGCCAACCCAGAAATTCATAGGTCTCAGTGATGAGGCGTGCCGATATTCTGGATACTAATTCTCAGAGTAGCACAGACATCATTTTTTTGCCTTTTGTCAGAAATATATGATTTTAACAGAAAAAAGCAAATTACAAGGTGTAAATAAGCAAAGAATGAGTGAAAGACGCCTGGTGACAGATGAAGGATGTCAGAATTACCACCATAAAGTCATGCGTGGAATTCTGGAAATATATACACCTCCTGCATATATTTCATCCGTACAGGTAATAGTTACCTACAGGGACAAGAAACAGGTTACTCTGTGGTGTTGGCAGGGGTGTAGCCTGCCATTCACAGCATGCTCTGTAGACCCATAATAACCTGCTCGCTTCTGCTACGTTAAAATGTTGCAGGCCACTCTGTGGGATTCAAGGACTGAGGCTGTCTAATCAGCAGAAATCTATGTACAGTGCATGTAACCGGCCTGTAGGAGAAACATGTAAAGATGGATTCCGGCAGACTTATCGGAGGTGTGGGAGAAGGGACGCATTTATGGGAGAAGCATTTACAGTGCACTCCGAACGTCTTCAGACCCTTTCACACTTCATTATGTTAGTCCTTATACTAAAATAAAAAAAAATCTAGTTTTCTTCAATCATTCTGCACTCAGGCCCCCATAATGAGAAAATGAAAGCAGATTTTTTTGCAAATTTGTTAGAAAGGAAAAACTAAAATGTGGCCTGGACCCTTTGCTGTGACACTTGACATTCAGCTCTGGGGCCTCCATTTCTCTGGATCTTCTCGGAGATGTTCTACACCCTGATTGGAGTCACCTGTGGTAATTTCAGTGGATTGGACAGGATTGTACAGTCACAGCCTTGTCTATATAATATCTCACAGCTGACAATGTATGAGATCAAAAACTAGACCATGAGGAGGAGAGAACTGCCTGTAGAGCTCCTAGACAGGGTTGTGTGGAGGCTCCGATCTGGAGAAGGGGAGAAAACCGTTCTGCTGCCCTGAAAGTTCCCAATGTCACATGGTCTTAAATGGAAGAAGTTTGGAATAACCAGGACTCTTCCTAGAACTGGCCGCCCCACCAAAATAACTAATTGATAGAGAAAGGACCATGGTAAGAGAAGTCACCAAGAACCCAGTGGTCCTTCCTATGTACAGAGGGGAGAAAGTTCCAGAAGGTCGGCCATCACTGCAGCCTCCGCCAATCTGGGCTTAATGGCAGAGAGGCCGGAAAGAAGCTTCTGCTCAGTAACGCACAAGATTCTCTGCTCTTCTGAAACCAAGATGGTACTTTCTGACCTCAATTCTCAGCATCATGTCTGGAGGAGACCAGGCGCCGCTCATCACCTGCCCAATACCATCTCAACAGTGAAGCATGGTGGTGGCAGCATCATGTCTGGAGGAGACCAGGCACCGCACATCTCCTGCCCAATACCATCCCTACAGTGAAGCATGGTGGTGGCAGCATCATGTCTGGAGGAGACCAGGCGCCGCTCATCACCTGCCCAATACCATCTCAACAGTGAAGCATGGTGGTGGCAGCATCATGTCTGGAGGAGACCAGGCACCGCTCATCACCTGCCCAATACCATCCCTACAGTGAAGCATGGTGGTGGCTGCATCATGTCTGGAGGAGACCAGGCACCGCTCATCACCTGCCCAATACCATCCCTACAGTGAAGCATGGTGGTGGCATCATGTCTGGAGGAGACCAGGCACCGCTCATCTCCTGCCCAATACCATCCCTACAGTGAAGCATGGTGGTGGCAGCATCATGTCTGGAGGAGACCAGGCACCGCTCATCAGCTGCCCAATACCATCCCTACAGTGAAGCATGGTGGAGGCAGCATCATGTCTGGAGGAGACCAGGAGCCGCTCATCACCTGCCCAATACCATCCCTACAGTGAAGCATGGTGGTGGCAGCATCATGTCTGGGGGAGACCAGGCACCGCTCATCACCTGCCCAATACCATCCCTACAGTGAAGCATGGTGGGGGCAGCGTCATGTCTGGAGGAGACCAGGAGCCGCTCATCACCTGCCCAATACCATCCCTACAGTGAAGCATGGTGGTGGCAGCATCATGTCTGGAGGAGACCAGGCGCCGCTCATCACCTGCCCAATACCATCCCTACAGTGAAGCATGGTGGTGGCTGCATCATGTCTGGAGGAGACCAGGCGCCGCTCATCACCTGCCCAATACCATCCCTACAGTGAAGCATGGTGGTGGCAGCATCATGTCTGGAGGAGACCAGGCACCGCTCATCACCTGCCCAATACCATCCCTACAGTGAAGCATGGTGGTGGCAGCGTCATGTCTGGGGGAGACCAGGCACCGCTCATCACCTGCCCAATACCATCCCTACAGTGAAGCATGGTGGTGGCAGCGTCATGTCTGGGGGAGACCAGGCGCCACTCATCTCCTGCCCAATACCATCCCTACAGTGAAGCATGGTGGTGGCAGCATCATGTCTGGAGGAGACCAGGCACCGCTCATCACCTGCCCAATACCATCCCTACAGTGAAGCATGGTGGTGGCAGCATCATGTCTGGAGGAGACCAGGCACCACTCATCACCTGCCCAATACCATCCCTACAGTGAAGCATGGTGGTGGCAGCATCATGTCTGGAGGAGACCAGGCGCCGCTCATCACCTGCCCAATACCATCCCTACAGTGAAGCATGGTGGTGGCAGCATCATGTCTGGAGGAGACCAGGCACCGCTCATCACCTGCCCAATACCATCCCTACAGTGAAGCATGGAGGTGGCTGCATCATGTCTGGAGGAGACCAGGCGCCGCTCATCTCCTGCCCAATACCATCCCTACAGTGAAGCATGGTGGTGGCTGCATCATGTCTGGAGGAGACCAGGCACCGCTCATCACCATCCCTACAGTGAAGCATGGAGGTGGCTGCATCATGTCTGGAGGAGACCAGGCGCCGCTCATCTCCTGCCCAATACCATCCCTACAGTGAAGCATGGTGGTGGCTGCATCATGTCTGGAGGAGACCAGGCGCCGCTCATCTCCTGCCCAATACCATCCCTACAGTGAAGCATGGTGGTGGCAGCATCATGTCTGGAGGAGACCAGGCACCGCTCATCACCTGCCCAATACCATCCCTACAGTGAAGCATGGTGGTGGCAGCATCATGTCTTGAGGAGACCAGGCACCGCTCATCACCTGCCCAATACCATCCCTACAGTGAAGCATGGTGGTGGCAGCATCATGTCTGGAGGAGACCAGGCACCGCTCATCACCTGCCCAATACCATCCCTACAGTGAAGCATGGTGGAGGCAGCATCATGTCTGGAGGAGACCAGGCACCGCTCATCACCTGCCCAATACCATCCCTACAGTGAAGCATGGTGGGGGCAGCGTCATGTCTGGAGGAGACCAGGCGCCGCTCATCACCTGCCCAATACCATCCCTACAGTGAAGCATGGTGGAGGACATGGAGATCGGTCAGGGTGGAAGGAAAGCTGAATGGAGCAAAGTCCAGAGATATTCTTAAAACCTGATCCAGAGCTCCGGACCTCAGACTGGGCAGAAGGTTCACCTTCCAACAAGACAATGACCCAAAGCACATGGCTAGGACACCACAGGAGCGGCAGAGGGACAACTCTAGGAATGTCCTTAAGGGGCCACAGCCAGAGCCCTAGACCCAATGGAACATCTCAGGAGAGACCTAAAAATTGCTGACCACCAACGGCCCTCATCTGACAGAGCTGGAGAGGAGAACGACTGAAAATTACCAGGAGTGCAAACTTGGTGACATCATCTCCAAGAAGACTGGAAGCTGGAAACACTGCCATAAGGGCTTCAACTAAGTCCTGAGTAAAGCGGCTGAATATGTATGCCCGTGTGAAAGGAGCTGAATGCCTATGTCAATTTTGAGATGTTATTTTTTCCTTTTCAATAAATTAGTAAAAATTTCCACCATTTTGTTCTCACTTTCTCATTATGTGGGAACTGATGGCACAAGGAGCGCAAGAACAGAAAGTGAGGAAAGTGGAAGGATCTGAAGACTTTCCCATCGCAGTGTACATGCATCTGAAATTTGTAGCTTTATACCAGGCTTTAAAGAGACACTAAACCCGAAAATGATTGAGAATGAAGGGAACGCCGTCTACACGTCAGTCTGGAGTTCCTGCACGCTCCCGAAATAGTCCTAAAAAATAACATCACATTGGGGCCATCTCCTCGGTATCTTCACGCTCTAGGGGGCACAGATTTTTATTTTAGCCATTTAGTGTCCCTTTAATGCATGGTACCTGTGTTTTTTGTGGGGAAACATGGTGGTCAGGTCACCCTAGCAAAGGCTGCCCTATGATGAGGCTTCTGGATGTGTACTTATGGCACTGAGCCCCCCTGTCCTTGACTGGAATCACTTGAAGGCGCCTCCTTCTGGAAGCTGAAAGTCCCAATGGAAGGACATAGGGCAGGCTGTGGGGTATTTGGGCCGGGGATGTCTGGGGCAGAGCGGCTGGCAACACTTAATGAGCAGCAAGGAAAGAGCCGTCCTATTAAACACCACCGCGAGCTGTGTGTTCAGGAGCAAGGGTTGAAGAGGTTTTTTTTGTTTTTTTTTTTAGTAAGAAGAAAAAAAAATGATAAAACCCTCACTACACACACAATTTTTGGATTTCAGCCTAGCTCCAGAGAAGACGGATGGGTGTCTGCTTTGTGTCCATATAGAGCTTCCGGCAGAATCCCTACCTGGACCAATGGTCCTACAGATCTAAGACTGCAGATTGTCCACTCGGTTTACAGCCTGATGCTACCATCACTCCAAAAAATTGGAAAAGGCCTCATCTGCCCTTGAAGGGCTGGTCATTGCTGTATGGCTATATCTATCATATATGCTGCTCTAGAAGGCAGAGGGCACCTGGTCACATGCAATAAATGGTTAAGACTTATGAGAATTAGCAAGCAGAAAGTACACTGACCTGACGTACCTGTGCCAGTTTCACATTCTGCCGCATCTTCATCATCACTGCCGATGGAGCACTCTGCTGACGACACAATGTCATCTGTGGGCTGTGGACAAGAAGAGACCTTCAATGTTAACTAGATAAATGGGAGTCGGAATACACGAGCAACGCAGAGGAGGAACAGAAGGGGCCCAGTAAACAGATTCATGGAGGGCAGACCATCAGACACAATCCTGCAGTTTCTCTTCGGGGCCTTGACTATGGAAGACTATGCCCCAAATGAGAGTGATCACCACGTGTGTGGTAATGAATATTTTATTCTATGAGAGGCGGCAACGCAACCTACTCCAACATTGAGCCTGTGAACGCTGATATCGCTACTGGGTTCATCATTACTGGTACACCCGACTGTCTGGTCCCACCCTACGTCTGGCAGTGTGTATGGTTCACACCCTGACGGTTACCAGTGTCTTCTCCATCCCTTGCCCTTCTTCTCTGTGCCTCGGGGACAGCTGGTAATTCACCGCCAGCGCTGAGTCGGCACACCATCTCTACAGAGCTGTAGGACAAGCATAGTCACCCTGAAGGTAATCGCTTTACATAAATGTGCCTTAACAAGGCCGGCCGCAATTACAGCTGTAGTCATTCCTTGTAATGGAAGAAGAAAAACATCTCTTAATATTCACATTACGGCATTAAGCGGCTCCTCCGGCCTGCCTGTGATTAGTACGTATTCACGGCTAATTCCCTATAAGAATATCACAGCGATTCCCACATTGAGCGGAGCCGCATTATAACCAAGCACACAGCCCGCCACAAGCTGCGTTAATCAGACGCCTGCTGCAATAAACCAGTCGCACAGAGTTAATCAGTCATTCCCAGCAGCCATGCAAACATTTAACCGCTTGTATTCAACATCCAGCTTATCCGGTAATTAGCTCCAGCGCCCGTGCCTCCGGCCAGAGTTACCCGGCACAGGACTGTCCTCACCTCCGTCAGCGCCTTCATGCTGTCAGTTTTTACAATTCCAAATCAGGCTCTGTTCACATCTCGTTTTCTGCGTCTGCAGACTTATACCTACGGCGCACCGTCCCGTACATCGCCAGTGACTGTTACTGTATGCAGCATACCACAAACTGTTAGAGTAAAAGCTGAAACCTCGGGTGCCAATTGTTGCCCGTTGTAGCCTACGTCAGTAGAATACACACAATGAGGGTGAGCCTTAATGAGATCTGCGTGCCGTATAATATTACTGTGCAGAAGACGTTTAGAAGATACCCCTAATGTGGGCCGCTCACATCCCGACAGCTGTGCCTACCAGCATGTATGGATCAGGACACTTCTGAAATACTCTGTGCTGACCCAGTTCCTTATGTTCTCCAGTGAACGTCGTGTTCACATACATTCCATGGTGTATATGATGGGAGTAGACTGAGGGTCCGGGTGTGACCCAGGTCATCCATATTCCCTCTCATCGTGCACAGGATTTACTGAAGTGATCGTCTGGTCATTATTGATCCTGTGTAACCAGCGATGGCTTCACATCTGGTTCCCAGCACCACATCCAATTCCAATCCCCCAACGAGCACTGACTGTAAACCAGAGCAGAAAGCCGAGAAATGTTACCACCTCATCTACCATCTTCATTACAAAACCTCAACGTGCCGAGCCGCTACTAGTTCAGGTTCTAAAGCCCCCATATTACCCCCAGGACGCCATCTGAGCTCCAATCCTTCATTTCGTTAACTTAACTACAGATGAAAGCCGTAGATACTTAATAGTGAGACGTACCGGGCGAAGAATGGAGTAAATAGGCCATCCATCATTTAACCCTTTCCTGTCTGCCCTTATCCTAAAAAGATGAGTCAGGAACAGATACAGTACCCAGGACAGCGCCCTCCATCGCTGATGCATTCCTGAGCTATAAATTATTGTCCCCGCATGTGAATAATGGCAAGTGAAATTGACTGGTAATGATCTCATCAGGGACATGCCAGGCCGGGCGCCAATGTTTATCTGCACTAGAGCGGGGCCCAATAAAGCAGTCCGTGCCCCCCCGCCCTCTGTGGAGGTTTATTCACCACTGACAGTTATTACCGGCAATGTGATGTACGGCCTGTAATAGACCCAGATAATACACTTATCCTGAGGACGGACATAATGTTAACCCTCCACAGGACGTCAGCGGCTTCTCACAATATAGACGTTACTATTTGGGATATTGGAGCAGAACTTTAGCTGCATCTATAACGCTGTAGTTATGACAACACAAAAGACCTTCACGACGGATGGCTCAAGAGCGAGAAGCTTTTATCTACTCAGATCAATTATTAACAACAGAAGATTGAGCAGTCAAGAAAAACAAGAGACGGGCAGATGGTAAAGCAAGGATGGAAGCCTAGAAGAGGTCTGGACAAACACCGGGCACAGCCGTCCAAAAGATGGACATAGGAAGCCGACACAACAACTGGAACCAGGACCAACACAAGCGTCATCTTCCTCTGGACATGTGATGAGACCAGGAGCGCTGGTCAGACCAGACAAACACACATTGACTGGAGGAGCGCCGGTCAGATCGGACAAACACACATTGACTGGAGGAGCGCCGGTCCGATCGGACAAACACACATTGACTGGAGGAGCGCCGGTCAGACCGGACAAACACACATTGACTGGAGGAGCGCCGGTCAGACACACATTGACTGGAGGAGCGCCGGTCAGACCGGACAAACACACGGCTGACTGGAGGAGCGCCGGTCAGGCTGGACAAACACACGGCTGACTGGAGGAGTGCTGGTCAGACTGGACAAACACACGGCTGACTAGAGGAGTGCCGGACAAACACACGGCTGACTGGAGGAGTGCCGGTCAGGCTGGACAAACACACGGCTGACTGGAGGAGTGCTGGTCAGACTGGACAAACACACATTGACTGGAGGAGCGCCGGTCAGACCGGACAAACACACATTGACTGGAGGAGCGCCGGTCAGACCGGACAAACACACATTGACTGGAGGAGCGCCGGTCAGACACACATTGACTGGAGGAGCGCCGGTCAGACCGGACAAACACACGGCTGACTGGAGGAGCGCCGGTCAGACCGGACAAACACACGGCTGACTGGAGGAGTGCCGGTCAGACCGGACAAACACACGGCTGACTGGAGGAGCGCCGGTCAGGCTGGACAAACACACGGCCGACTGGAGGAGTGCCGGTCAGACCGGACAAACACACGGCTGACTGGAGGAGCGCCGGTCAGGCTGGACAAACACACGGCTGACTGGAGGAGCGCCGGTCAGGCTGGACAAACACACGGCTGACTGGAGGAGTGCCGGTCAGGCTGGACAAACACACGGCCGACTGGAGGAGTGCCGGTCAGGCTGGACAAACACACGGCTGACTGGAGGAGTGCTGGTCAGACTGGACAAACACACGGCTGACTAGAGGAGTGCCGGACAAACACACGGCTGACTGGAGGAGTGCCGGTCAGACCGGACAAACACACGGCTGACTGGAGGAGCGCCGGTCAGGCTGGACAAACACACGGCTGACTGGAGGAGCGCTGGTCAGGCTGGACAAACACACGGCTGACTGGAGGAGCGCCGGTCAGATCGGACAAACACACGGCCGACTGGAGGACAGTTGGGCAGGCTGTTTGTTCCCAAATACCCTCATACTATATATCTCTGCATTGTGTCCTGCCACTCCCAGTAGTCACAAGCTGTAACCCTCACATCAGGTGCTAATAGGACTATGAAATCCATTTACAGGTTACAATGGTCCATTCTGCTATTTAGTCGGCATCACAAGAGTCATGTAGCCTGCAGTGGGATGGAGCTGAGTAGCAGGGACAGCAGGGGAATTAGCTCTTTTATGAGGGACTCATAATGTGTCCTGGACTGGCAGAAGGAGCCATCCCTCATTTTAATGCTCACTGCAAACAGCCAGAAACTTACCAGCAGCCGTCCTGGAAGTGAGAGATAAATCTGCACCTCCCAGGCCTGGCAAAGTCGTGGTGTCAGCCGGTGATTTGTGTGCTGCCAGCGCTGACTTATGTCTTCTTTAATGCACTCTCTCACCGTTCACTTCTTCGTTAAGTTTTATCCTCCTCGCATTTTTATAGAGAATACACAAAGGAGGCCGGATGAGTGCAGGGAAGACGCTCGTTTATGACTGCAGAGCCGGGGATAAACGAGAACCCAAGCTTCATTCATGAGCTAAGAGATTTCCATTAAAAGGGAATACGTTGTCACAAAATCTTTTATTCTATCATTTTAAAGCCTTTTTTATATATATTTTTAAATTGTCCACGACCCTACCTGAAAAAAACCTTAAATGCTGCAGATTATACACTAACCACTGACCCCTTAATAGTCTGACACCATCTCAGCCTATTCTTCACTTCTCAAGAGTCATCTTATTATAATCACAGGCAGAATTACAATGACAGGTAAAGCCTACATACAGCTAACCTGGGATCTACCATTCACACCACATGATGGTGACTCCTCCCTGCACAGGTCACAGAACAGTCTTCCCAGTCCCTGCCACGCTCCAACACTGGTCAATAAGGTATTGTTACTCCTGGCCTCATCCTCGCCTGTTTACTGTCCGTGGCCGCTTTACACCTGAAGTTTCTTGTAACCTTTATGACGAATGCAAAGATCTGCTCCAGATGCAACCGACGCTCATTATATGAGGAGATATCTGGTACATGTTGTATCCATGACCCAGCGATCCCTAAGGACAATACGGCATTGTTCAGCCACCAGACCTCATCCATGGTCCACAGAGTTCTCACTTCCCTTCAGCTGTCCTCAGGACCACAATGGGAGATCCATCCTATAATCTCCAGCACAGCCCAGCGGCATCCATCACTAGTGAGCAGGCGGGAGGCCGTGCACTAAACCCTGGATAAGAACTGATCACTGATCCCCTGTATTTCTGTAGCTGTGATCTGGAAGAAGGCTGCTCTGCAGATTATAAGCACCGCCATATCAGTGAAGGTCACCTCTGCAGAAGTCCTGATTCCCTCCTGGGGAGGTGCTGCTGATATAAGGCACACTGCAGCGAGCATCGCTCCCAGTCATGGAAAAACTCCACAAGTAAGCCTCACAATGTTGGTAGTGAATGTGATCATCCATGGAGCCTCACCGCCACTTCTGCTCGGCAGTTTCTGGATCCTATAAAGGCAAGGCTCTGCTCATCAAACCTGCACCCAACTGCTGTGTGTGGGCTCAGCCCTGAGGAGGTTAAATCCTCTCTGATCTGGAACCAACTAGCAGACGGCAGCATCTCCTCTCACCCCGAGCCAAGCCTCCCTGACGGGCGTCACGCCGCTATCACTAGTGCGACCAAGCGGCCTCCTTCCGAGGAGCTCGACAGTCTCCAGCTGTAGTGTCTTCAGCAGAAGGATCACTTCTGATAAGAAAAAAGTAGATTTCAGGATGAAATGCAATGAGCTGCAAGATGTGCCATTATCATTACCTGCCTCATCTTCTCGGAGGCCATGTAATGGGCGACTGCACGCATTAAAGTCCCGTCTCTGCTTTCAGATGACTGCGCTGGTAAAATTCTCCTGTGCAGCAGCCCTCGCCCACAGAGCGCGCTCTCAGACATGAACGTCCCCAGAAATGACATCCTGATGGAGAGGACGGAAAACGCTAGGACTGACCCATTCATGTGCATTAACCATTGTAAACCGATGCGCTGTGTGAATGTACCCCGATGGCGAGCAGCCATCCTGATTGGGGGTCAACTGCAGGAACAACCTGCGCGTCATCTAATTAGAGTCAGAGGTCCACACACTTAACCATCGCCGCGACTGCAGGAGCCGCTAAGGGAATAATTACTCGGCGACCCCCAACCCGTTTAAAGTGTTATTTATCTTCACATAAATGTGGATTCACCAATAAAAAGCTAAGAAGCAATTTACCGCGCTCTTGACCTGCGCAGCGCGGGCACTCCGCAGCCGCTGATTATTCTCATGTTTGTGGATGGTTCCTGAGACAAGCCTAGTAATTAAAATGTAATTTCTGAAGAGATGTCCGTGCTCAGATCCAGTCACTTGTGCTTAGTGTCACCTTGTGAAATCACATTCGCAGATCTGAGGAGACGCGCACCCAATACCGCAGGGTCGAGAGGAGGTAAAGTATATATTCTAGATTCCCTGTACAACCCCCATCATCCAGCCACATCTGTCCAAACCAATCACAATGCAGCGTACACTTCTACAGCTGGTTACATCTATGAAAGCTGAGCTCTGATTGGCTGCACTGTACTCTGCAGGGTATGATGTGTACAGATAGCATTGAGAAACCATCGTCAAGATGCTGCTGAGATCCTGTAAGAACAGTGGTGCCCGCCGCTGCAGACTTGACTGGCACATAAACACACAGTGCGACTGCCAAGCATTCATATGGAAATCAAACTATTTGTTGTCCTTGATTTGCACACAGAGTAAAAAGATCCATTAGGAGCAGCTAACCTGCTTTATGATGGTTTCCAGAAAGCAACAAGATATTTGTAGGTGGGCAGCACCAGAGGTAAAACACTAAGCAAAGTAATGAAGATGTATTACACTGACTGTAGAGTGTGACATGGCGTAGTGCCCGGTGTGTATGTGGCCGTCCTCCTCCTGCTGTGCACTGAAGCCAGAAATATGACAGAAGACACGACTATCGGACGTGCACTGGAATCTGCCACAGAGTGGGAACGGACAGACTACAACCTCCTGCACAGAACGGGTTTCGGCCATGAAAGTGGCGGTATATTCTCGTGTTCCTCATGTCTGTGAGGCCGACTGCTATTAGTATTTCCTGATCACAGATTGTGTGTAACCACTAATTCCTGGATATTGGGGTTCAAACCCTTCACCCAACTTATAAATGGCGGCACTCCCCTGTGACGTGTGGTAGATCACATATAGTCTGCTTTGCCAGCCTTTCCCGACAGCAATATGTGCTATTTAATCCTGCAGTGCGAGAGACGACCGATGGAAGTCAATTCTGCTCTCTCATACCCGAGCTTATTGAGAGGGCTTGGCGGAGCGTGCTCAGCTAGAGCGCAGGGGATAGATCTGACTTTTAATTGAATAAGATTAATTATAGAGGAGCAGGTGCTGTGCGATGTACTGTGAATGCAAGAAAGCTCCAGCCCTGAACAGTGTACTGTGTAAACGAGGAGAACACCAACGAACCTCCCTGCGCAGAGTGCCTCAGGACCCTCAAAACACCCACCAGTAGTGTGGTGCTCTGCAAGACCCTCAAAATACCAAGCCGCAGCACAGTGCTCTTAATACCCCATGTACAGCATGTGCTCTGCAGGACCCTCTTAATACCCCACGTACAGGACTGTGCTCTGCAGGACCCTCTTAATACCCCACGTACAGGACTGTGCTCTGCAGGACCCTCTTAATACCCCACGTACAGGACTGTGCTCTGCAGGACCCTCTTAATACCCCACGTACAGGACTGTGCTCTGCAGGACCCTCTTAATACCCCACGTACAGGACTGTGCTCTGCAGGACCCTCTTAATACCCCATGTACAGCACGTGCTCTGCAGGACCGTAAATTACCCATTGAAGCTTCATCTGTGTAATGAAGACATAGAATAGATCCAGCTGCTGTACGTACATGTGAGGACTATGCCCCCCCCTCTGTGTCACCACACAGTCCACACCACTGAGGAGATGCAGACCATGGGATGGCCGAAGTCCCCTAAATACCAATACTGTGCATTCTGTGTAGCGAATGGGAATACGTCCCGATATAACGAAGATACAACAAGGCTCCCACAGAGCACACCACGTATGGTCCATGTATGTCTGGGTAATCTGAGGATTCTGAAGAGACACGTTCTACCGCACCATTCATCTCCAGAACAACAGAATACAATCAGTATCGGTCCACACCTCTGCAGTGCGAGACACCTACCATAGATCCTGGAGAAGAGCGGTTCTTTCTGGTTGTAGTAGTAGACAAGGTTGTGGTGGTCTCCATGATGGTTGTAGACAACTCAGGAGGCATGGACGTGGTCGGTGTTGTCCCAAGGATGGAGGGGTTTTCTCCCACCAGCCTCACACTTCCACTAATGTTGATGTGGGGGTTATGCTCAACAGCCATATTGAGAACCTTCAGGCCATTGTAGTAGATACCAGATAGCTGCCCTTGGAATGGCCTCCCTCTGTCATTTCCACCAATGGCTATCTGCGCCTGGGTATTGAAGATGGTCAAGGGCCGTCCTATGGAGACATTGTAAAAGAAACATCACAATCTAAAAACAACAGAGACTCTCACTACACGTAAAACCTTAGTCTGAGGAAAACCGGCGAACGTGATATTACCGCCATCGGCCAGGAGTCTTCTGCTCAGCGACTGATGTTGGACTGAAGGAAGCCAGCTCAGATGATGAGACTAAATCCGGCGCCTACACTTTGTATTCTGAGCACACAGACAGAGCAGCCATCGGCGCTCATTAATTACGGCAATGTCATTCGGATACTTTACCGTCAGGACAGACATGGCTGCAGTCACTTAACTTTGGTCCTTTGAATTATTGACCCCCTCAATCATGCCACTGACATTAGTACACCTCGATTCTGTGAAGAGGCAAGAAGTCATTGACTCTGTCCCCGTGTCTATAAACCTGATAAGAGGTAGGCCAGGATTCATTAACAGGTCGTGCATCACACAGACACCAATCAATATCTTCCATTGACCTCGGTGTCCCTGGCTCCTCCACAGACCGCGGCTTCCTCTTCCTTCTGTTAATGTTTAGTTTGAGATGAGGCACAGAGCAGACGGGCGCTCTCCCCCGCTCACTTACAGGAGTATGCCCAGCTGGATATAGACACCTGCAGCGTCTGGAGACCTCGGCCACTTCTTCCGTCACCATCTGAACATGCAGTCTGGCTTCCTAATGCTGAATATAACATTTGACTTTCTTAATGCAGTTATCAACCATTTGTTACCGGGGTTAGACCTACACATTACCCTGCCAGTGACCTATAGAGGTCCTTCTGCAGTGGTCAGGGACACAAACATGCAGAAAGGTATCAGCCTCCTACAACTTACGAGACGGCAGATAATGTTATTGGTACCTTTTGTAACGCCAGTTCCCACTCTCTTGAACTCAGGATTCAGAAGTCTCGTGCCATCTTCCATTCCTGAGATACTGAGCCCTGAAAAACAGGGACCCCGGTTTGGATAAAAAAAAAAAAAAAAGTCTGCAGGCAGTTTCCAAAGAAACCTCAGCAGCCAGCTGAAAATGAAAATCAGCCATCCTCCTACCACGAGCAATGCTGGGAAAATGCAGAGGACCTCTCAGCAGATGCAGTGTAGATGGCATTGCTGCGTTGACTGTAGAACAGCGTCCTTAGTACCATCTGGGGATCGGCAGAAAGTCAGCCCCAATACAGACACTGCATTCAGCCAGTAGGGAAGAGATCTTGGCTGAAGGCAGTGCTGACGGCCACAGCCGCTGAGATAGAAGAGACAACCAAGTGTCTTCTCCACATATCAGGTTTAATCAGTTATAGACCAGACCTAGGGACAATGCACAGAAATGGCGGCTGCAGGGTTAAGGCTCAGATATAGCCTGTACAAATTTCCAGTAAAAAAAAATGCTGCAATGTGGGAGCCTCCACATAACTCTAGAGAACAGAATGTGCACAGACCAGCGCCAGCCATTTCTACCCTAAGTGGGAGGAGGACCGTGCCAACAACTCTTTGAATGTCATTAGTGGGTGACATAACACTCAATGAGCTTCCTTATAGTGGGCTGGTGTGATATGAGACTGGACCAGAACCAGCTTTACCTTCACGCTGCTCAGTGTCACATTTCCCAGTGTTCTCCCCATTTAACAAGGAACATGGAGAACTTGCAGTAAACTGTGACTCTGAGGAGAACATAAAGCCAGAGCTGGGTCTCTCCTCTGCAAGCTCATGCAAACTGGGTTGGAAAGACAGGAAAAGAAGGCGTATGAAGCTCTGGATGGCAGGACTCGCTGCGGGGATCCTCCTAACGAGTCATATCCGTGTCCTCAGCTGACCCTTGTGCTGACACCTACTGACCATTGGGCTGCTCTGTCCTTCAGGATTCTGGACAGACAGTTCATGTGGACCTACCCAGAGACAGACGGACAGAAACGACAGCATACATTGCGCTACGAGATCACACGTGTCTGGGTTCAGTTACACAACGCCTCTTACAACTGTCTTTTCACAAGGTATGTCATTGAATGATTGAGCACAAGAGTAATGAAGGAAGGCACTTCTGGTGAGCAGGTGGAAAAATGAGGGATCCAACCACCAGAAAACATCAGCAGATCAATGAGAATGGCCAGCAGGCTGCAGCATGCGCGTGTGCATGCGTCCCCCCATCCAGAAGTAACACGTATAGGAACAGCGCACTATAGACGTTCAGGCTGCTACAGGCTCAGGGTCTATAGTTTCAGTAACTAGGAGTGCGAGGCCTCTCCTCAGTCCCGTTACTGTGTCTGAGCCTGTGGAGCAGAAGGTATACAGCGTCCCACAATCAGCATGCAGCACTGGGGATCATGCAGGGTCAGACCCCATTTAGTTACCTTTGTCTGATTGGCCGTCATCTGGGTTCCGAGGCAATTTATAGGACAGTTTCGGTTTTTGGTGTAGCTCAGTGTTGCCTTAAGGTTTAAAAGACAGTGTTATTAGGAGGTTATGGGTCTGAAAATTTGAAGCGTTTTGTCTTCAGAGGTCAAGAATTCAGACTCATCATGGCTGACATATACTGGTTTGTATGATAGCACTGGTGACCTGTCCGTTCAGCGATGCAGTTCCACCATGTATGGTACCCGATGGCATCACGCCGCTGCACAGACATGGGTAGTACATAAAATGTCGTACATAAAGGCTTAAACGGGTTGTCCCATCGCACTGCTGGGCTTACGGAAATTGCTGAACGGGCCAGCGTTGCACTGTTTCTGTAACGCTCATTGCAATGAGAGCTATGGAAATACAGCAGATTCTGTAACTTGTAATGGAAAAGGCTTGTTCTGCAATGGGAGCTCCAGAACCAGTGGAGCAGCGGCCCACTCGGTGGTTTCTGTAAGCCACCTGAGGTCAGCGGTCAGTCTCAGTAAGTAACTAGCAGTGGCTGGAAACCACGACATGCTGCAACAAGCCTGCCAATCCTCGAAAATCCTGTACACAGGCCCCAGGCAGGGAGCAGAGGGTCATCAACAGCTTTACTCAACGCTGTCAACTTCCCCGACCGGAGCCCAAATCTCCAGGGAACCCCTCCGGTCACCTTTCCCAGACTAGAAAAAGACAAGGGTAATTTCTGATAGCGGCGGAGGGAGCAGGACTGCTGGCTTCATCCCCATAGGAATTTCTAGAAACTGAAGCCGTGACAGATGGATGCAACTCACTGTCAAAGTCACTTCCAAGAAGAGCAGCTACAAGCCCTGGGTTATTGTATCAGGAGAAGGCTCCGTGTCATTCTGCGAGGTGTCTGCATCCTGATCTAATTGAACGAGCGCTCGGCTATTTACACAGGTTCATGCTGAGCTGCTGGAAATAATGCACGGAGACAGGTTAAGTGAGAACAAGGAGTTTACATGTGAGATCGCTCCGGCAGCCTGCAGGTCAGGCCCATTATAGGCACTTCTTATAATAGTCTAGGGCTCTATAAAGCAGTAACTGCTGCGCCCAGTCCTCAGAGTCTCTGTCCCGCTGGTATCCTGCTGCCCCCAGTTCTCAGAGTCTCTGTCCCGCTGGTATCCTGCTGCCCCCAGTCCTTCTCCCGCTGGTATCCTGCTGCCCCCAGTCCTCAGAGTCTCTGTCCCGCTGGTATCCTGCTGCCCCCAGTTCTCAGAGTCTCTGTCCCGCTGGTATCCTGCTGCCCCCAGTCCTTCTCCCGCTGGTATCCTGCTGCCCCCAGTCCTCAGAGTCTCTGTCCCGCTGGTATCCTGTTGCCCCCAGTCCTCAGAGTCTCTGTCCCGCTGATATCCTGCTGTCCCCAGTCCTCAGAGTCTCTGTCCCGCTGATATCCTGCTGCCCCCAGTCCTCAGAGTCTCTGTCCCGCTGGTATCCTGCTGTCCCCAGTCCTCAGAGTCTCTGTCCCGCTGGTATTCTGCTGCCCCAGTCCTCAGAGTCTCTGTCCTGCTGATCTCCTGCTGCCCCCAGTCCTCAAAGTCTCTGTCCCGCTGATCTCCTGCTGCCCCCAGTCCTCAGAGTCTCTGTCCCGCTGGTATCCTGCTGCCCCCAGTCCTCAGAGTCTCTGTCCCGCTGGTATCCTGCTGCCCCCAGTCCTCAGAGTCTCTGTCCCACTGGTATCCTGCTGCCCCCAGTCCTCAGAGTCTCTGTCCTGTTGGTATCCTGCTGCCCCCAGTCCTCAGAGTCTCTGTCCCACTGATCTCCTGCTGCCCCCAGTCCTCAGAGTCTCTGTCCCGCTGATCTCCTGCTGCCCCCAGTCCTCAAAGTCTCTGTCCCGCTGATCTCCTGCTGCCCCCAGTCCTCAAAGTCTCTGTCCCGCTGATCTCCTGCTGCTCTGACTGATTTGCTAGTTGTTATGAGATGAGTTTTCAATGTGCTCTGCAGGTGGGAATGTAAGCCCTGCTGCGCCAGTGTGAATGATCTCTAAATCCTGTCCTCCAGTATCTGACCCACGCTGACCTCACTAAGACAACCAAAGGCTAATTCCTCCTTTGTAGCCAAAACCTGACCTGGATGACATAAGAAAGAAGAGAAATGGCAGCTGTCTGACAATATGGTGGGGGATGCTTTCAGAGATCCACTTGGACGTGACCGGACCCTTCTGAGAGTGGTACGTCCCGAGAAGTCTGCACATCATCTACAAATCCTCCACACGTATAACCCATTCCTGAAAGGCGGAAGTGCCATCTCCAGTCTCGTGGTGGCTGCTTTTAATCTCCGATTATTCGGAAATTCACAATCCTCCCTATATAGCTGCTGAGAAGCTCTTTGGACAGAAGAACAATAACCCCTGAGATCAGGGGACACTTCCCGTTACATGAGCAGGGTTTGCTATGTGGGATGTTGTCAGACTGAGCCATACTCTAAGGATGACAGGTGACAGTGGCACATTCATAACCTTCCATTAAGCCTCAATACATAATGAAACCAATTACAAGTGACCGGACGATGGTAAACTGGAAACACTTGTTCATCGGGTGATCCTGACACCACCAGTCATAGTTTCTATGGTCTGAACAGTGATTTGCTGCCCAGAAACAATGGTTCTGTACAGGGATGGGGGATCGCTATACAGTGGAGGAGAACACTTCCTTCCCGACAAGCGGCCTCTCCATCGGCCCGTGCCTTAAATGTTTACAAAGCTGAGAGCAGAGGGTCTCCTCCTGCCCCTGTGGTTCTCATTAGGCTACCCTCCCCCACCGTGTTATAGGATGTGTGTAGTGCGGATACCTCCGGGGTAGTATTCATTGATGGCCCACATATCCACTTGCAGAGTTGCATTCCCTCCATTCCGCGTGTACTTCACCACATGGTAATTGCCATCATTCACAGGTTTACTGTCTTCACGTATTGAGATGTCCACTAACCCAATGTTAAAGGTCACTCCAACCTTTCCCTGCTCCTGTAGATAGAAGACAAAGGAAAGATGAGAAACAAAGGCATACAAGACACAGGCACATCCTCACAGTCCAGACCAACATCAACCCTCCATCTGTCTGCACTGCAGGGCCCCACATGTAATGACTTCATGTGAAAGGTTTAGGATTACGAGTCCCTCATCTGGGGCCCAGAGTAAAACCCTGAATACATTTCATTCCAATCGAGCATAAATGTTAGGCTTCCATCCTCAGCCGACACGCCGGTTACTGCGGCTCTGAGACCAATCTAGTAACACTTGCAGTTAAGATTCAGTAGACATCTGGGATGTGGTGCACACAGGCAGACAACACCATGGATCACATGAATGCAGATCTGACCCATCTTCTAAGGCTGGAGCAGACATCTGCAGAGACACCTCCTTGTGATGCTGGTCTCGGCAAATCCAAACCACAGGAGATGCCACAGCTTCACGAGCCCTCCTTCTGTATCGCCCCATTATGTCCCCATCATATTGCTACATCATACTGCTCCACCTATTTTACTCAAACCTAGTTAGATCATCTCAGATCCCCCTCATCTGCCCCATCATCTTATGAAAGCGTTGAAATAAATAAAGAGAAGGAGAAGGGTTTTCACAAGGTGCTGGCGAGTACATACAGCAGAAATATGGCAGAGCAAGTGATATATTGGCATCTAAACGTTCCTCTACGGCGTGAAGCAGAACGTGGCCTATGGATGGATCAGATGACGCCAGGACATGTCACGCAGCACTAGTGCATAATGGGAGACACAGCGTGCAGCACGCCAGACAAAACCTGGAAGCAAGAGGTCTAGATGGGAGAGACAGGATCCTGGAACACGAGGTGACATCTCTAAGGAGCATGCGCATACGACATGCAAGGATTGTAGCCAGAAGTATTGATACTCTGGTTTAATACTCTGTATAAATAAGTCCAGTGATACATCTCAATGATCGGGATCCGAACTGGTCAGAGCGCAGGAGACTTTGGGGGTCGTTAGATAAACGCCACTTTTTGGTGTAACTTTTGACCCTTTTACACCGCTCACACCAGTGCTGAAAAATGAGGTGTGGCGCGGGCGTGTAAGAGGATGGGCCGGCAGGCCTGTCTCATTTATCATTTCCTACGCCAGTTTTTGGTGTAGAAATTACTTAAATCTACGCCAGCAAGGGAGCTGGCATAGACTGAAGCTTGGTGTACGCCAGCGGATCATTTGTCAAATTTATGTGGAGACCTGCGACTCTACATAACTTCAGTGCATCCACCGCTGGCAGCGCTATAAGGTCGCCAGGCTTAATAAATAACCCCATTATATAAGATCAAAATTCAAGAATAAGGAAGCCGGGATGAGGGAAGCTTAAAGTGGACACATCGCATCCAGAAGAGAACCAGACCTACAACCCCTGCCGCTGTGCATGAAAGAACATTAGAGGTGGATTACATATGATTACCTGAAATTTGTCAGCCTTGTGATCAGCACCCATCAAGCCACCCACACTCTAAAGATCAGTCAGTCATTCAGGAGAATGCATCCAGCAAGAGGCTTTTAATGCTCTTCCCATCCATCTGCTCTAGATGAGCTAGAAAAGCCAAAGACGTTGGGTCATTGTGAGAATAATCTCCTACTTCGTGGAAAATATCGAGAAGAAGAAAGTAGTGAATGTTGTGATGGGGATTAGGACATTCTGAGACACCCAGGCATCAGAATGGGGGTAGACATGTCAGAAAGAGGAACCTGTACCCGGTCAGCAATACAAAAGTGATTCTCTTCAGTTCGGGAGACAAGATCCTTGCCTTTTGGAGATTGAATTCCAGAAAACAGTGATTAAAATGAAGTCTGCATTGTAAGGATCAAGCAGTCCCTATAGTAATGAACATCTGCAGGGATACTATAAGAGCCACAAAAGAAAGTTGCAGAAATCTCAGGTATGTTGCACTATTTTTCCGCTGCCTCTGTTCTTTTTGCTGCTGTATACCTTCACACTCCCTATACATGTAGGGGAAGCACTCGCTGGGGTCAAGCACCATCCTTGTCAAAGTGCCATCTTTTCTAAACAGTTATGGCGTGGCCGTTACTCAGGGATGCCATCTCAGATATGTATTTTTATACTGTGTTCACTGCTTCTGTTCTCTGCCGAGTAGGACTCCCTGCATTGTGCATTTTCTTCAATAAAATGGACATTATATTAATCAGGTGAGTGCCATGGATAATCCCTATTGATTGGACTTTCATATGCCTGTACTTTTTACCATTGGGCACCACCGGTTATATATCCTGGATCGGACTTTCATGGTGTCAATGTGTGGTGCCAACCGGCTTTGTCTCCTGTTTGGAATACCTAACTTCAGCTTCTCACCTGCCACAAAGAAAAACCCTAAAAATCTTAGTATTCGCTGTACATCTTCTCGTGTCTGTGTGTACCAAACTCCCCACAATCCCCGACTTCTTTCTCTCCTTCTTTCTTCTGAACTTGCTGGCCCATACAGAAACTTGGATTAAAAATTCCAACACCGCTTCCCCCTGCTGTGAACTTCACTTCTCCCATACCCCCAGACCTGGTAACAGGCCGGTAGAGGAGCAGGCATACTGCTTTCTCCACAGTGCATTTTCAGGTCATTTCCCTTCTTTTGAGGTTCACACCATCAGGCTCTTCAGCCCATTCCCCTGCGAGTTGTTATAGGTCACCAGTTCCTGGATCACTTTGCTGCTTGGCTTCCTTACTTCCTATCATGTGAATCACCAACTCTTATTATGGGTGATTTTAATATCCCCATTGACAATACTATCTGCTTATCAGCCTCTCTCTTTCTTCCAATACCCTCCTCTCCCAGCCTCTCATAACCTAATTCTTCTGCCAACCACAAAGAGGGCAATATGCTTGATTTAGTCTTTTTCCAACTCTGCTCAGTCTTGGACTTTATTAAAAGGGTTTTCTGAGATTTTTATACTGATGACCTATTGGTGGGGGTCCGATGCCCAGGGCCAATGCCGATTAGCTATTTGAGAAGGTGGCAGCAGCACTCCTATGAGTGCCATGCCCTTCTCTCTGCTTTTCCTATGCTGAGTGACGTGTCACGTGACCTAGGTGCAGCTGAACCCCATTCATATGAATGTGGCTGAGTGCAATACCAAGCATGGCCATTATACAATGTACGGCGCTGTGCTTGGTAAGCTGCAAGAAGGCAGTGGGGATCACAGGAGCGATGCTGCCATCACAAACAGCTGATTTGCGGTTGTCCCAGGTGTAGGACTCCCACTGATCAGATATTGATGACCCTTCTCTCTTTCTGATCACAATCTTCTTTCCTTTACTATAAAGCTCTCTCACTCTTCTCATGACTTCTCACTCTTCCCTCTCCTGTCAGGACCTGGCTGCCAATCATTACAACCATGGATGAAGCAGCTCCAATTACAACCCAACCTTTCTGACACGGCAACCCCCGGCACACACCTGAAACCGGCTTTCCCCAGCGCTACTCCAGATGTGGGGAACACTTATGGAAAAAAAATCACGAATATCTGCAGATTTCCTCCATTATAAATGTATGCTTAAAAACTACAACTTGGACCCAAACAGCACTATTTCTCCTCTCGTTTCTTCACTCTCAGATAATACTTTTCACTCTCTTCTTAAAGTGCATGTGCCCATCACTGACCTCTGCGCTGAAGACCTGGCCTTATTTCAGACATAAGATTGCTAATGTCCGGCAGAAAATAATCTCCCATTCCCAGACCAGCCTTGATCGTCCTCCCTCCCACACTTCTCCGTGTTCTCTCTCTTTTGACCTAATAAAGGAAGAAGTCTCCAAGCTTCTCTCTTCTCGACCTGCAGCAGTCATCCTATTGCCTCACACCTTCTCCCGTCTCTCTCCCTGGCTGTCATTACCTAAATACAATATTTAAAGGGAACCTGTCATCTCCGAAACACCCCCTGAACTAGAGTAAGCGTTGTATAGTGTAAGTGATGATGAATCCGAATATGTAAGTTTTATCTTCAGATTGACTTCCATTCTGATGCTGTGCTCCCACAAACCTGCAGTAAAATACATTGAGATTGACTCTTCTTTGAGTCCTCTCTATTATGTGAGTGAGCACCGGAGTCCAGTGAGTGCATTTTACTGCAGGTTTGTGGGAGCGCAGCGTCAGAATGGGAGTGAGTATGAAGATAAAACTTACATATTCACATTCAGCATCACTTACACTATACAACACTTACTCTAGTTCAGGGGGTGTTTCGGAGACGACAGGTTCCCTTTAACCTCTATCTTCTGGTATCTTTTCATCCTCTGTTATGACCCCACTACTAAAAAAAAAACAACAACAAATCTCTTGATCCAACCTGTTTTTAACCTCCAGTATAATAATAATGTGGATAAGCGCGCTTGCAATAAGTTATATATTAAATATGGTTGTGTGTATGTGTGTGTATATATATATATATATATATATACACATACAGAATGGATGGATACTGAATAGAGTTGAGCGAACGTGCTCGTAACGAGCACTGTACTGCTCAGATTCCCTGCGCTCGCATGGGCGCAGGCATCCGGATCCGTCCTCCTCACCCGACAGATCCGGATGCCTGCGCCCGTGCGAGCGCAGGGGATCCGAGCAGTACAGTGCTCGTTACAAGCACGTTCGCTCAACTCTAATACTGAATATTCTACTTACCTACTAACACAGTGCTGCACCTCCTACATCTCCTCTCTTATCTGTCTACCATCTTACATGTGCTCTCCACAGTGCTGCACCCCCTACATCTCCTCTGTTCTCTGTCTACCATCCTACCTGTACTCTCCACAGTGCTGCACCCCCTACATCTCCTCCTCATCTCTGTCCACCATCCTATCTGTACTCTCCACAGTGCTGCACCCCCTACATCTCCTCTCTGTCTACCAACCTACCTGTACTCTCCACAGTGCTGCACCTCCTACATCTCCTCATCTCTGTCTACCATCCTACCTGTGTTCTCCACAGTGCTGCACCCTCTACATCTCCTCCTCATCTCTGTCTACCATCCTACCTGTACTCTCCACAGTGCTGCACCCCCTACATCTCCTCCTCATCTCTGTCTACCATCCTACCTCTGCTCTCCACAGTGCTGCACCCCTACATCTCCTCCTCATCTCCGTCTACCATCCTACCTGTACTCTCCACAGTGCTGCTCCTCCTACATCTCCTCCTCATCTCTGTCTACCATCCTACCTGTGCTCTCCACAGTGCTGCACCTCCTACATCTCCTCATCTCTGTCTACCATCCTACCTGTGTTCTCCACAGTGCTGCACCCTCTACATCTCCTCCTCATCTGTCTACCATCCTACCTGTACTTTCCACAGTGCTGCACCTCCTACATCTCCTTCTCATCTCTGTCTACCATCCTACCTGTGCTCTCCACAATGCTGCACCCCCTACATCTCCTCCTCATCTCTGTCTGCCATCCTACCTGTACTCTCCACAGTACTGCACCCCCTACATCTCCTCCTCATCTCTGTCTACAATCCTACCTATACTCTCCACAGTGCTGCACCTCCTACATCTCCTCCTCATCTCTGTCTACCATCCTACCTGTGCTCTCCATAGTGCTGCACCTCCTACATCTCCTCCTCATCTCTGTATACCATCCTACCTGTACTCTCCACAGTACTACAACCCCTACATCTCCTCCTCATCTCTGTCTACCATCCTACCTGTGCTCTCCACAGTGCTGCACCCCCTACATCTCCTCCTCATCTCTGTCTACCATCCTACCTGTACTCTCCACAGTGCTGCACCTCCTACATCTCCTCCTCATCTCTGTCTACCATCCTACCTGTACTCTCCACAGTGCTGCACCTCCTACATCTCCTCTCTTCTTTGTCTACCATCCTACCTCTGCTCTCCACAGTGCTGCACCCCTACATCTCCTCCTCATCTCTGTCTACCATCCTACCTGTGCTCTCCACAGTGCTGCACCCCCTACATCTCCTCCTCATCTCTGTCTACCATCCTACCTGTACTCTCCACAGTGCTGCACCCCCTACATCTCCTCCTCATCTCTGTCTACCATCCTACCTGTGCTCTCCACAGTGCTGCTCCTCCTACATCTCCTCCTCATCTCTGTCTACCATCCTACCTGTGCTCTCCACAGTGCTGCACCTCCTACATCGCCTCATCTCTGTCTACCATCCTACCTGTGTTCTCCACAGTGCTGCACCCTCTACATCTCCTCCTCATCTGTCTACCATCCTACCTGTACTTTCCACAGTGCTGCACCTCCTACATCTCCTTCTCATCTCTGTCTACCATCCTACCTGTGCTCTCCACAATGCTGCACCCCCTACATCTCCTCCTCATCTCTGTCTGCCATCCTACCTGTGCTCTCCATAGTGGCTGCACCTCCTACATCTCCTCCTCATCTCTGTATACCATCCTACCTGTACTCTCCACAGTACTGCAACCCCTACATCTCCTCCTCATCTCTGTCTACCATCCTACCTGTGCTCTCCACAGTGCTGCACCCCCTACATCTCCTCCTCATCTCTGTCTACCATCCTACCTGTACTCTCCACAGTGCTGCACCTCCTACATCTCCTCATCTCTGTCTACCACCCTACCTGTGTTCTCCACAGTGCTGCACCCCCTACATCTCCTCCTCATCTCTGTTTACCATCTTACCTGTGCTCTCCACAGTGCTGCACCCCCTACTTCTCCTCCTCATCTCTGTCTACCATCCTACATGTACTCTCCACAGTGCTGCTCCTCCTACATCTCCTCCTCATCTCTGTCTACCATCCTACCTGTGCTTTCCACAATGCTGCACCCCCTACATCCTCTCCTCATCTCTGTCTACCATCCTACCTGTACTCTCCACAGTGCTGCACCCCCTACATCTCCTCCTCATCTCTGTCTACCATCCTACCTGTACTCTCCACAGTGCTGCACCTCCTACATCTTCTCTCTTCTTTGTCTACCATCCTACCTCTGCTCTCCACAGTGCTGCTCCTCCTACATCTCCTCCTCATCTCTGTCTACCATCCTACCTGTGCTCTCCACAGTGCTGCTCCTCCTACATCTCCTCCTCATCTCTGTCTACCATCCTACCTGTGCTCTCCACAGTGCTGCACCTCCTACATCGCCTCATCTCTGTCTACCATCCTACCTGTGTTCTCCACAGTGCTGCACCCTCTACATCTCCTCCTCATCTGTCTACCATCCTACCTGTACTTTCCACAGTGCTGCACCTCCTACATCTCCTTCTCATCTCTGTCTACCATCCTACCTGTGCTCTCCACAATGCTGCACCCCCTACATCTCCTCCTCATCTCTGTCTGCCATCCTACCTGTGCTCTCCATAGTGCTGCACCTCCTACATCTCCTCCTCATCTCTGTATACCATCCTACCTGTACTCTCCACAGTACTGCAACCCCTACATCTCCTCCTCATCTCTGTCTACCATCCTACCTGTGCTCTCCACAGTGCTGCACCCCCTACATCTCCTCCTCATCTCTGTCTACCATCCTACCTGTACTCTCCACAGTGCTGCACCTCCTACATCTCCTCATCTCTGTCTACCACCCTACCTGTGTTCTCCACAGTGCTGCACCCCTACATCTCCTCCTCATCTCTGTTTACCATCTTACCTGTGCTCTCCACAGTGCTGCACCCCCTACTTCTCCTCCTCATCTCTGTCTACCATCCTACATGTACTCTCCACAGTGCTGCTCCTCCT
This sequence comes from Rhinella marina, assembly GCA_900303285.1. Taxonomy (NCBI): domain Eukaryota; kingdom Metazoa; phylum Chordata; class Amphibia; order Anura; family Bufonidae; genus Rhinella; species Rhinella marina. The sequence goes on along the minus strand of ONZH01029565.1, from coordinate 76,829 downwards.
ACATCTCCTCCTCATCTCTGTCTACCATCCTACCTGTGCTTTCCACAATGCTGCACCCCCTACATCCTCTCCTCATCTCTGTCTACCATCCTACCTGTACTCTCCACAGTGCTGCACCCCCTACATCTCCTCCTCATCTCTGTCTACCATCCTACCTGTACTCTCCACAGTGCTGCACCTCCTACATCTCCTCTCTTCTTTGTCTACCATCCTACCTCTGCTCTCCACAGTGCTGCTCCTCCTACATCTCCTCCTCATCTCTGTCTACCATCCTACCTGTGCTCTCCACAGTGCTGCTCCTCCTACATCTCCTCCTCATCTCTGTCTACCATCCTACCTGTGCTCTCCACAATGCTGCTCCTCCTACATCTCCTCCTCATCTCTGTCTACCATCCTACCTGTACTTTCCACAGTGCTGCACCCCCTACATCTCCTCCTCATCTCTGTCTACCATCCTACCTGTACTTTCCACAGTGCTGCACCTCCTACATCTCCTCCTCATCTCTGTCTACCATCCTACCTGTACTTTCCACAGTGCTGCTCCTCCTACATCTCCTCCTCATCTCTGTCTACCATCCTACCTGTGCTCTCCACAGTGCTGCACCTCCTACATCTCCTCCTCATCTCTGTCTACCATCCTACCTGTGCTCTCCACAATGCTGCTCCTCCTACATCTCCTCCTCATCTCTGTCTACCATCCTACCTGTACTTTCCACAGTGCTGCACCTCCTACATCTCCTTCTCATCTCTGTCTACCATCCTACCTGTGCTCTCCACAGTGCTGCACCCCCTACATCTCCTCCTCATCTCTGTGTACCATCCTACATGTACTCTCCACAGTGCTGCACCTCCTACATCTCCTCATCTCTGTCTACCATCCTACATGTACTCTCCACAGTACTGCACCCCCTACATCTCCTCCTCATCTCTGTCTACAATCCTACCTATACTCTCCACAGTACTGCACCCCCTACATCTCCTTCTCATCTCTGTCTACCATCCTACCTGTACTCTCCACAGTGCTGCACCCCCTACATCTCCTCCTCATCTCTGTCTACCCTCCTACCTGTACTCTCCACAGTGCTGCACCCCCTACATCTCCTCCTCATATCTGTCTACCATCCTACATGTACTCTCCACAGTGCTGCACCCCCTACATCTCCTCCTCATCTCTGTCTACCATCCTACCTGTGCTCTCCACAGTACTGCACCCCCTACATCTCCTCCTCATCTCTGTCTACAATCCTACCTATACTCTCCACAGTGCTGCACCCCCTACATCTCCTCCTCATCTCTGTCTACAATCCTACCTGTACTCTCCACAGTGCTGCACCTCCTACATCTCCTCATCTCTGTCTACCATCCTACCTGTGTTCTCCACAGTACTGCAACCCCTACATCTCCTCCTTATCTCTGTCTACCATCCTACCTGTGCTCTCCACAGTGCTGCACCCCCTACATCTCCTCCTCATCTCTGTCTACCATCCTACCTGTACTCTCCACAGTGCTGCACCTCCTACATCTCCTCATCTCTGTCTACCATCCTACCTGTGTTCTCCACAGTACTGCACCCCCTACATCTCCTCCTCATCTCTGTCTACCATCCTACCTGTACTCTCCACAGTGCTGCACCCCCTACATCTCCTCCTCATCTCTGTCTACCATCCTACCTGTGCTCTCCACAGTGCTGCACCCCCTACATCTCCTCATCTCTGTCTACCATCCTACCTGTGCTCTCCACAGTGCTGCACCCCCTACATCTCCTCCTCATCTCTGTCTACCATCCTACCTGTACTCTCCACAGTGCTGCACCTCCTACATCTCCTCATCTCTGTCTACCATCCTACCTGTGTTCTCCACAGTACTGCACCCCCTACATCTCCTCCTCATCTCTGTCTACCATCCTACCTGTACTCTCCACAGTGCTGCACCCCCTACATCTCCTCCTCATCTCTGTCTACCATCCTACCTGTGCTCTCCACAGTGCTGCACCCCCTACATCTCCTCATCTCTGTCTACCATCCTACCTGTACTCCCCACAGTGCTGCACCTCCTACATCTCCTCCTCATCTCTGTCTACCATCCTACCTGTGCTCTCCACAGTGCTGCACCCCCTACATCTCCTCCTCATCTCCGTCTACCATCCTACCTGTGCTCTCCACAGTGCTGCACCCCCTACATCTCCTCATCTCTGTCTACCATCCTACCTGTGCTCTCCACAGTGCTGCACCTCCTACATCTCTGTCTACCATCCTACCCAAAGCACTAGCTCACACAGCTTGGCCTGCACAACTCCTTTTAGTAGAAAGATGGCTGGACTACTTTATATAACAATCAACTATACCTTTTGTGTCACCCACACTTCCTCAGATTGTAAGCTCTTGTGAGCAGGGCCCTTGTTTACATTAGACAGTTATTTTGTGATTTCTTTTGTTTAATACATGAACCCTCTCAATTGTAAAGTGCTGCGGAATATGATGGTGCTATATGAAAGATTAGCATCTGTGCCCAAAACTAGAGAAATATAGGGTTGGGCTTGTCCAGAACAGTTGCACTGGGCAAAAAGAGAGAGAGCGCACAATAGGGTAGTATGTTCAAGTCAATAATAACAATGAAGCAAAGAATCAATAAAATGGAGGCTCACCTTTAGTGGTTGTGCAAATGATAGGCACAACACTAATGTAAGTTCATAGTAGTTGTAAATCCTGGTAACCGGTTGATGCTGCCATAGGAAAATTGTCCCTGGTGTTCGGGATGCCCAATCCCAACCAAGGGAAAAGTATGCAGGTACAGAGGATCCTATTCAGGCGCAAGAAGACCGGACCACAAGGACACTTGAAGTTTTCAAATTTAATTCCAAACAATACAACGCGTTTCAGGGGTCTCTGGCCCCCTTCATCAGGTATAAATACATACAGGCACAGCAAGCCTTTAAATACATACAAGAACAATAAACAATTCAAAAACGCGCCAAAAAGCACATGTGGGGGGGGGGGGGGGGAGAGGGACAATCCTCATAAGAAGACAACCGGATAGTAAAAGTACTATTAACTGAAAAAACACAAGAAATGAACTGGTATATGGACCCATCCATATGGCAAAGAGTGGAATACCATATACCAGTATAAATAATCATAAGATTAATGGTGAACATATATATTGTTAAAAAAACCGCTGTACATCACGTGACCATAGATGGGCGGTCACGTGACTGTTGTCCCAGCGACCAGAATAGCGGCCGGGCCAAGGAGCCGTCACGTAGTCTCTCGATCACGTGATCGGCAAGTCAGCGACCACGTGACCGTTGCCCGGCCGCTATTCTGGTCGCTGGGACAACAGTCACGTGACCGCCCATCTATGGTCACGTGATGTACAGCGGTTTTTTTAACAATATATATGTTCACCATTAATCTTATGATTATTTATACTGGTATATGGTATTCCACCCTTTGCCATATGGATGGGTCCATATACCAGTTCATTTCTTGTGTTTTTTCAGTTAATAGTACTTTTACTATCATGGTGTCTTCTTATGAGGTTTCCCCCCCCCCCCCAACATGTGCTTTTTGGCGCGTTTTTTGAATTGTTTATTGTTCTTGTATGTATTTAAAGGCTTGCTGTGCCTGTATGTATTTATACCTGATGAAGGGGGCCAGAGACCCCTGAAACGCGTTGTATTGTTTGGAATTAAATTTGAAAACTTCAAGTGTCCTTGTGGTCCGGTCTTCTTGCGCCTGAATAGGATCCTCTGTACCTGCAAAACTAGAGAAATGACCATAGATCAGTCAGGAGGCTGAACAGCGCTCGGATCACATGATGCAGCAGCCGCTAATTTAATGGTTATCATTCCTCACCACTGATCACATGTACTTTATGAGCCGGAAAACATAGCGGTGGATTGTGCATTGTGTATAAATGGCTGCCACAGCTGAGTAAAAACTTAACAAGCTTTGGCTGCAGCTCTCACTGATCTGACTGATCTGTGGCCATCTCCCAGTTTTGGCTGTAGGTCCTCCCACTGATCGGTGTAAATAGTTCCTGAACATCTGCCTACAATGGAGGTCAGAGGCTACTACTGGAATTCAGAAGAACGCGGAAAGAAGAAAGTTTTAAAGCTTAAAAAGAACCTGATGACAACTGGCTGCATCCTGCAAGTCATCTCATTAAGAGGAGCTCCGCACCCTGCCATCCTCAGGAGCGTGGACAGTGTCTGGCAGTGATCCATTTCTCATTAGACACATAAGCACTGGCAGGACCACAGTGCAGCTCACGGTTTATCACTGACAGCTCAGTCATTACCGAAGGCTCGTCACAAGATCCTGACGAATCTGTCTGTAATTAGGCACTTTTGGATTAATCAATTTCAACATGGGAAATCTCTGATGCTGCATAGAGACCCCAGAGCTCTGCCACAGGGACATGGACAGATGATACCATGACTGGACAGGTCGCTGCCTGCTGAGTGTGTGCAGAGACCGTCCCCACCTAAGGACTCACAGACAGTCTTAGAAATGGGCCCATAAATCAATAGCAGCGGTCGGGTGATAAATTCACTCCTGCCTCCGGATCAGCTTGATAAATAGCCCAGTGTGGTATTGGCAGGTTATGAGTGGATGAATCCTAGAAGGCTGAAGGCAGCTACACCACAATAATTCTCATTCTCCGTAAATCTGCAGGTCCCTCACCCTGGTTCCAGGGCGCTCCTCCCATATTAAACAGACATTGTCCTGGCTAAAGGAGGGAGTTAGGAAAGTCTCGTCGGTGTGAGCGGCTTCCAGGTATTGCACTCAAGGACACATCTCTTATGGTGCAGAAACTATAGATCAGAGTAGAAGTCAAGCAACAGAAAGACCCCCTGCCTCAAACTGCGGTATCAGCGGGTTCTGTAAGATACTTACTGGGCCACATTTACACCAATATGAACTGTAACAAAAAAAGAAAATCACAAATGTTTATGTGCAACACATTTTCCGTGACATTTGTGGCTTCCCATCAGTCACTAAATTCAAAGTGATAATAAATGTGACTGACCTTCCTATGCCCAGAGACCACGTCCACTTTTAAAGCCTGAAAACAGCGCAAGTTTCGGAGGTGTGTGCCAATCCAATTAATCTACCATGTTCAGACTGGCTGGAGATAACGCATTCTTCATAAATGTGGCCATCACATCTCCTGTGCACACTGCCAACTGGTGACTACTACACGATCTAGTGGGTGTGAGGTCCTCACAAGCTCCAGTCCCGTGGCAGAGGCCGTGGTCACTTCAGGATGGCAGGACACCTGATATAAAACCAAATTCAGACCATGTCTGCAGCTCCTGAGGCCAACCACAATCTAACTGACCATCAGCATCTCCCCAAAACCTTTGTAACCTGAGGGGGCAGATACTGATATTAGGAAGAGCCGTCACTAAATCAGTGAAATCAACATCAGCAAAATCTTCTCTGACGGCACAGTCACCAACAATAATGGAAAGGGGAGAGCTGTATACCCCCCGAAACAGACAAATGCCGAAAACGAGAGCTGATCCACTTACTATATTGTCAACCGGACCATCTAAAAAAAAACCTAAATCCTGTATTAGCCACAGTGTACAGGGAATGTCTCAGCCATAAATCACTGCGGCCTATGAGCCGTCCGGGGTACGTGGAATTACAAACAGCCCCTCACATGACAGCCAAATGACTGGCAAGAAGGATCAGAGTCATGACCTCTGGAGCCGTCACCCCCAGCTGCCCCCCACCATCGTAGCATTAATTATTCATTAGGTGTGTATCCAGGGGTCCCCACGGTGGAGCCGGCGGCCTCCTCCACAACACACATCTATTTTCAGTTTGTCTGTCAGCTGACCTTGTGCTGTTATATGATTGCACTGAGCTGGTAATGAGCACCAGAAGAGCAGTACCATAGAGCTCTATCACAGACTACCTACTGTATGAGGGTGAGATGGTGTCCAGACCATATATAACCACCACAGCGTAGTCTTCAGTCATGTCATGAGTCTGTCAATGGCAGCACGGGTTTTAAGTCACAGTTCCTGTCAGCAAAGAGGCCGATAACCCCAAGCACTGGTCAGCGGGTGCACCAGACACCCCAAAGGCAGGGCAGGCATGCACCGTGGGCAAAGAACCCCACTATCAACATTTCCTAAAACAGTCACGGCTAGATTTTCTTTCACTCAGGACAAAGACACAGTTTACTGCTATAGCTAAATACCCCTGCCAAAAAGTGGGCTGTTGGTGCCCCCCGGCACTTAGCACTTACCCCTACTTCCAGCCTAAAGCCTATGAGATAACTTAGAGTTCATGCTAGTGATTCCTATGGCTCACAGGTGACATGATGGAGGCGCTCTACACCAAGAACCTCATCAAATCAGCAAATGGAGAGCAAAGGGCCTATACAAGGAGCCGCCTGCTTCCACTAGTAAAACCAGAGGAGAACTACAATACTATACATTAACTCTGTGCAGCCCTGGCCACGAGAGATAAGAGGGACATTTTAGGTTTATGGACTGGTCCATATGAGCACTAGATCTCCCCCAGATTTCTTTTTTTTTTCCAGGAACATTATGGAGGAAATGGAGAATCTATTATAACACAACGGTGCAGACCTATGTAGTGGACACGCATTATTCCAGATTTTATCATACAAATATCTGCGCTTCTCTCCCAACGAGGTATCGGATCCCACGAGCCCCAGAACAGCCTCCCTTCTCCTGCTTCTGGGAAATCAATTTTTGTCTGTTACACACTGTGGGAGCCTTTGAAGTTGAGCAGGAGCATGCAATCCACGTCTGAGAGCTGGAATGGAGCTGCCGTCTAGATGCCAATTATCCTAAAGGGCTGAGGAGTCAGAGTGGCACATGGGGTCACCCCGGCACACACCAATTCAAAGCGCTGCTCTCCGTTTAATGGAAGTACCCTTCTGAAGGGAATCTGCAGCAGGACGGCTTCAATTCAATTATCAGCTGATGGCAGAGAGGCAGAAAACACAGGATGAGGGAACCTGCAGAAACCGAATGAACGACGGGTGAGGACAGAGAACGTGACAATGGAGGCCAATAGTGGAAGCGAAGTAAGCGTCTAATGGGATAAGTCTAACCGCACCTCTGGGAATATGGGGGATGATGATGATGGGAGAACCACCTGATCAGGAAAACAGGTGTGGAGGATGCCGACATCAGTTCCTAGGACATTAATCCAGCCAGGTGGTCATACAACAGGTTAGAAGGCAATAGTTCCATCATTCTACATACTGGTTATTTGGTGTTTGTCCAGACTGAGGTGAGAGAAGGTGTGGAGCTGGTTATCAGAGGACCAGGTTGTGAAGTCAGGGAGACTCTAAGATCTGGAGATGAGGGGGGTTGTGGCTACAGGAGACTTGAGAAGAAGTGGGGCTTGGATGTGGGAGTACCTCAAGAAGAATTGTGGTTGGTTATGGGAGGAGCTGGTGATAAATTGTGGAGATGACTATGAGTGGACCTGGAAATAAGGACTACGGATCTGGAGATCAGTTGGGTTGTGGCTATGGGATTAACTTGAAAATAGGTGGGGTGGTTTCAGGAGTACTCCGAGAAGTGGTGGAGAGTGGCTACAGGAGTACCTCAAGAAGAATTATGGGCGATTATGGAAGGACCTCAAGAAGAATTATGGGCGATTATGGAAGGACCTCAAGAAGAATTATGGGCGATTATGGAAGGACCTCAAGAAGAATTATGGGCGATTATGGAAGGACCTCAAGAAGAGATGGGAGGTGACTGGCAAGTCCTGGAGATAATGTAAGTTTGCTACGGGACATCCAGAAGATGAGGTGAGGGCGCTATGGCAGGATCCGGAGAGAAATTAGGGGGTAGTTATAAAATGAGATGGATGAGGGTAGATATGGGAGGACCTGGAGAGGAATTTTGGTGACCATAAAAGACACAGGAGATAAGCTCGCAGAGGCTATAAGATGACTTGGAGATGAGGTGGGGGTGGCTTATGAGAGGATCTGGAGATGAGGTGGGGGTGGCTATGAGAGGATCTGGAGATGAGGTGGGGGTGGCTATGAGAGGATCTGGAGATGAGTGGGGGTGGCTATGAGAGGATCTGGAGATGAGGTGGGGGTGGCTATGAGAGGATCTGGAGATGAGGTGGGGGTGGCTATGAGAGGATCTGGAGATGAGGTGGGGGTGGCTATGAGAGGATCTGGAGATGAGGTGGGGGTGGCTATAAGACGACTTGGAGATGAGGTGGGGGTGGCTATGAAAGGATCTGGAGATGAGGTGGGGGTGGCTATGAAAGGATCTGGAGATGAGGTGGGGGTGGCTATGAGAGAATCTGGAGATGAGGTGGGGGTGGCTATAAGACGACTTAGAGATGGGGGGGGCTATGAGAGGATCTGGAGATGAGGTGGGGGTGGCTATGAGAGCATCTGGAGATGAGGTGGGGGTGGCTATGAGAGCATCTGGAGATGAGGTGGGGGTGGCTATGAGAGGATCTGGAGATGAGGTGGGGGTGGCTATGAGACGACTTGGAGATGAGGTGGGGGTGGCTATGAGAGGATCTGGAGATGAGGTGGGGGTGGCTATGAGAGCATCTGGAGATGAGGTGGGGGTGGCTACGAGAGGATCTGGAGATGAGGTGGGGGTGGCTATAAGACGACTTAGAGATGGGGGTGGCTATGAGAGGATCTGGAGATGAGGTGGGGGTGGCTATAAGAGGATCTGGAGATGAGGTGGGGGTGGCTATGAGAGGATCTGGAGATGAGGTGGGGGTGGCTATGAGAGGATCTGGAGATGAGGTGGGGGTGGCTATGAGAGGATCTGGAGATGAGGTGGGGGTGGCTATAAGAGGATCTGGAGATGAGGTGGGGTGGCTATAAGAGGATCTGGAGATGAGGTGGGGGTGGCTATGAGAGGATCTGGAGATGAGGTGGGGGGTGGCTATGAGAGGATCTGGAGATGAGGTGGGGGTGGCTATGAGATGATCTGGAGATGAGGTGGGGGTGGCTATGAGAGGATCTGGAGATGAGGTGGGGGTGGCTATAAGACGACTTGGAGATGAGGTGGGTGTGGCTATGAGAGGATCTGGAGATGAGGTGGGGGTGGCTATGAAAGGATCTGGAGATGAGGTGGGGGTGGCTATGAGAGGATCTGGAGATGAGGTGGGGGTGGCTATGAGAGGATCTGGAGATGAGGTGGGGGTGGCTATGAGAGGATCTGGAGATGAGGTGGGGGTGGCTATGAGAGGATCTGGAGATGAGGTGGGGGTGGCTATAAGACGACTTGGAGATGAGGTGGGGGTGGCTATGAGAGGATCTGGAGATGAGGAGGGGGTGGCTATAAGACGACTTGGAGATGAGGTGGGGGTGGCTATGAAAGGATCTGGAGATGAGGTGGGGGTGGCTATGAGAGGATCTGGAGATGAGGTGGGGGTGGCTATGAGAGGATCTGGAGATGAGGTGGGGGTGGCTATAAGACGACTTAGAGATGGGGGGCTATGAGAGGATCTGGAGATGAGGTGGGGGTGGCTATGAGAGCATCTGGAGATGAGGTGGGGGTGGCTATGAGAGGATCTGGAGATGAGGTGGGGGTGGCTATAAGACGACTTAGAGATGGGGGGGCTATGAGAGGATCTGGAGATGAGGTGGGGGTGGCTATGAGAGCATCTGGAGATGAGGTGGGGGTGGCTATGAGAGGATCTGGAGATGAGGTGGGGGTGGCTATAAGACGACTTAGAGATGGGGGTGGCTATGAGAGGATCTGGAGATGAGGTGGGGGTGGCTATGAGAGCATCTGGAGATGAGGTGGGGGTGGCTATAAGATGACTTGGAGATGAGGTGGGGGTGGCTATGAGAGGATCTGGAGATGAGGTGGGGGTGGCTATAAGAGGATCTGGAGATGAGGTGGGGGTGGCTATGAGAGGATCTGGAGATGAGGTGGGGGTGGCTATGAGAGGATCTGGAGATGAGGTGGGGGTGGCTATAAGAGGATCTGGAGATGAGGTGGGGGTGGCTATGAGAGGATCTGGAGATGAGGTGGGGGTGGCTATGAGAGGATCTGGAGATGAGGTGGGGGTGGCTATGAGATGATCTGGAGATGAGGTGGGGGTGGCTATGAGAGGATCTGGAGATGAGGTGGGGGTGGCTATGAGAGGATCTGGAGATGAGGTGGGGGTGGCTATAAGACGACTTGGAGATGAGGTGGGGGTGGCTATGAGAGGATCTGGAGATGAGGTGGGGGTGGCTATGAAAGGATCTGGAGATGAGGTGGGGGTGGCTATGAAAGGATCTGGAGATGAGGTGGGTTGTAGTTATAACAGGACATTCCATACTTAATATGATGGTTAAAGACTTTCAGCTCTTCTGACCATGCAAAACTGCTGAAAGCACTAGGTTGGACCCCGGGGTGGAAAAGGGCAAATATACCTTCTGTGGAACATTTATATTCAGGGGCCGTGTGAAAAGTTTATTGTTTTTTTTTTTTTTGACAGATTTTGTTCCAGCAAGTGCCCAGGAGGCTCCATAGCCCCGCCCCTCTGCTGAGTGACAGCAGCCAACCAGGAGGCCAGTATAGGTGTCACCCAGCAGAGGGGCGGGGCTGTGGAGCAGCTCAATGCAGAGAGCACTTCACACTGAAGCTCCGCCTCCCAGGCACTTGCTGATGCAAAATCTGCAAAATAAAACTTCATATTTACACTGCTCCTGATGAGAAAAGCTCCACATAAGGAATGTGTTTTGTGCTCCACCTGGGCCCCATCTAGTGCCGTCAGCAGTTCTGCAATAATAAAGCCATAATAAATCCCAGCAGACGTGTATGCTCTTCCAGGAGTATATTCTTTTTATTTATATCTCCATAGGTGTCCACAAGGACGCGTTTCGGCAATCACTGCCTTTTTCAACAAAAGGCAGTGATTGCCGAAACGCGTCCTTGTGGACACCTATGGAGATATAAATAAAAAGAATATACTCCTGGAAGAGCATACACGTCTGCTGGGATTTATTATACTATTGGATGTGGAGTTCGCTCCTTCCCGTGGCAACGTGGACTTGTAACTGGTGCTGGCTCAGAATCCTCGCTTCAGCAGTTCTGCATGGTCAGACTTAAATTATGGTTCACTTATCACCGACACATTTCCCAAAGCAGGTACATACAAGGGGAAAGGACTGCAGCCTTCTTGTATGGAGAGCCTACGCCGGCTGACAGGAGACTGACCGGCACATTGTTTAACCAGGTCTCACAATCCGCTGCTGATTGCCTGGCACAAACACTCTGGGCTCGGCTGGTCTGTGGTCTCACTGCTTAAGGACTGACATGTTCTTCTCAAACAAATTACACCCTTTTAAGCCCTCTGCAGGGAAAGCGGGGGTGTGATTGGAGATTACAAGTAGCACCAAGTCAAGGACTACACAAAATGGTTTAACCATCGCACTGACAGCACGCCGAGCAGAAGACAGTTTAACACCTAAAGAGCTGGCACTCCGCTGATGCCATTCAAGCTGAAAGGAAGCAAAACGTGAAACGAGGCCTTTACCTGATGCGTTTATGACGGTGACATTGTTACGTTACAGATGAGTTGGCTGAATGTCCTAAAACCTAGCGGCACCTCCACGACCCGCGGCTGTGTACATGAGGGAAGACGACTGCATTCACAGTATCATCAGATCCAGGGCGACTTTCATTGCCACACTACAATCCACATGTTAACGTGGCTGCAGGACACGGACCTCTCCACATCCCCACCCTGATAAACCCACATAAGAAGCAGACAGAGACGGCCCGGACCTCAGCGTCCGCTGTCCCTGCCATCACCTCTCCTGTGCTGTCTCAGTGTGACCCAGCAAAGCGGTGCTGACTTATGGTGGACGCTTTGATGGAGATATTTGGCCTTTTCATGAATGCTGAGAATTAATCAACCCAGGAGCCGGCGGAAGACAAGAAACTCACCAATTCCTTCAGCTCGCAGCAAAGGGCCCTTACTATATACACAGAATGCCTGGATGAAATTATACTTCAATCACAGCGAGGGAGTGCCGGGCAGAGAAGAGCAAGCAATAACTTACATCAACTTCCTTCAAGCGTGCAGGCAGCAAAGTGAGATACAGTAGAAATGCTCCAAGGTTAACCTGACAACAAGAAATTAGAAGACCACGGAAAGGACAGACAGAGACATGGTCACAATTGGATATCTAACCATGTGCAAGACAGTTCAGAAGGGACAAACATAGGGGCACCAGGCGGGCCGGCACCACTGTAAAACAGTGACAATACAGAAATATACCTCTGAAATCCTATAATCGACCAAAGGAAGCTGTTAATTAGGTAATACAGAAACACAGATTAACTACCTCAAGTCGGCATGGAATGGCCCGCTGCACCCAAAGAAGAGGTATATACCTACTGTGAAAGGGGCTCGAGAGACTAAGTGAGGCAGCATAGTTTCACATACGAGACATAGCACCAGGCGAACATGTGTAGTATGGCACTAACACACAAGTGTTCTATGGCCGGGGAAGCACAGGGCTGCGAAGTCCACACAGATCACCTCCTGTGGGGCACAGAGTAAGGCACGCATAGTGAATTAGTGGAACTTATGGACCAAGAAAGTCGAGGGGCAAAGTGGGAACAATGTGGCAGAAGAGCTAGCCAATGGGTAGGCAGTGGGAGACCCGCGTCAAGACCATAAAGAGCTACGCCATCACTCTATAAAGGATGCTGGAAGGGAGGAAACAATCATACATAACCTGCCTTATGCCTGTCGCTTCCGGAGCCAACATGCAGAACCAGCTCCTCGGGTGCACTGAGCAGGTCTAGATGATGCCTGGCTTTACATCCGATACTCACAGGGAGGACAACTGACAGGCGAATAGTTACTCCAAGCCGGAGCACTCACCCTAGGCTTACTCCTCGTCTGTATGCTAACCCTGGTAGGAGCTCAGGAGAGAAGTACCAGTCACGGGCAATGGTCTGCTATGCGCTGCCTACACATGTGCAGTGGAGAGAGAGATGTCTTATTCATTTGGTTGAACTATATCAACACGCTACAGTAATGGAACATCATTAAGTAAGAGATGAATGCAGTAATATACGGAAATTATGCGCAGGGCAATCAATCACAACTACACGTTAGCTTGTACCAGTTCGTGTACTACATAGAGGGCACTCGCTCTAACATTGGCAAAGACAGCGTCTTGAGCAGCCCGGGCGCATTCGTCAACCAGACACACTGGCATCTACGCACTTTCAAATACCTATCTTTCTGTTAAACCTTTGCGGATTATGAGGTAAGGGGAGAAACAAAGCTATAATCATTATATTTAGTATAGCTACACATGCATGCCAAAAGAGTCCAGACAAGAGATCTTGAGATAACACATCATTTGTGATATAATATACAGGGACGCACTGGCCCTTTCACCCAGTGTGATCGAACCGTGAACAGTCCAGATGGACCGAAGCACTTAACCGAGCGTACATTAGCTAAGAAGTCTTGAGACATATGAAGGAGTGCGGGTTCACTAGCTTGACGCCCAGTAGGCTGAAAATAACTCGGCCTAGGAAAGACACCACGAATACTGGCCCTACGCTTCACAATGTCTCCTCTCAATATCGAAGGTAACAGCTTCTCGACGGAGCCACCAGCACTCCGTCTCATACAGTAAGCTGTTACCTTCGTCGGGGGCCCGCAGTAGCACCTCTCAATGACGAAGTAGGAGCCTTCCTCCCGGGATGGGCAATGTCTCCATCTCAGTACAGAGAGCTTCTTCACTCGCGGCGCGGTGGGTGCATCCCCTCTCTCATTTGGAGCTGAATCTGAGCAGGAATGGCCCTCTCACGAGTGGGGAAGCCCTCACATATCAGTAAGCTTCTCGGGGGGGGGACGGTGCAGTCTCCTCTCATACAAACAGTATGTCTTCTCCGGTCTGGCGAGTCGCAGCCTCTACTCGTCATCGGACAGTAAGCCTGTTCTGCCGGGGGCAGTCCCTCCTCTCATACAGTAAGCTTCTCGGGCTTGGTGAGGAGAGGGGGGAAGAACAGTCCTCCCTCAAACACCTGGATACGCCTTCTCCCGGGTGTGGCAGCACCCCTCCACTCTCATTACACTTGAATAAGAATTCTCCAGCGGCGCGCATTTTCCCATCATCATATCCAGTTGCAGCTTCTCGCAGATGGAAGGGAATGCTCTCCTCTCATATCAGTAAGGCTCGTGAGCTACTGAGTGGGGAGGCACCTCCGGCATACGATACCAGATAGAGCCTTATCTCGCGGGGGGCACCATCACCATTCTTATGACATATACTATCCTCCAACTACAACATTGGTAGAGAGGGGGACAGTCTCCCTATCAGAATATATGTAAGACCTTCGTGCCTCGGGCCTGCAGATTTTGCCTGAAGGAAGATCGGGCAGTCCTCATACACGTAAGGTCTGTCTCTTCGGGCAGGGCAGCGGCCCCTTCCTTCCTCAGTATAAGCTTCTCGGGGGGAGTCAACACTCCTCTCATACAGCTAAGACTGTGCTCCACATCGGGGGACAGTCCCACGCAATGATAACAAATGGAGCGGCCAAATAGTGAAAAAACCATACTCTCGGTAGAAGAGAGAAATAATGGCCCAACTCTTCATATAGTATATTTAAAAATTTGAAGAAGCCTCCCTCTCATCACTCAAACTCTCTACCACCCTCTGGCTTCTCGTTGGGACAATCCCGCCCTAACTCATACTCATCCCTCAGCCCTCACTCGACGCGCGCAGTCCTCACCATTCATAAAGGGTTAAACGCTTCTCGAGCCCGCGACAGTCGTCATTTCATATCTTCGATAGAGAGTCAAGAGTGGCTGTCCAGCGAGCAGTAGTCTTTCTTAATCAGGACAGTCGGGTGAACAAGGGCAGTTATTCTCCTCATACAGTTAAGAGTAATAAAATTTCCTTCGAGGGTACTGAGTACTCCTCTCAAGAAACACAATTAAGGGATCGGCGTTATTAGGAAGCCAGTTCTCCTCTCTCCTCACATATCAGATGCAGCTAGTGATCTCCTATAGGGAAACGCATCCTCCCTAGCTCATACAGTAAACCCTACTCTGGAGGCACAAGATCGCGCATCTCATTTACACAGCTACGCTTTATTCCATCCCGGCAAAAGGCAGTCTCGCTACTCAACAACAGTAACGCTTCATCTCGGATCTAACGTAGCTATGATACCACTGGAGGAAACATGTGCTCCTCGCAGGGCAGTCGCCACGTCTCTCAAACAGATAATTCGGGACCTACGTCGCAGGGAGGACGCCCAGTCTCGCCTTTTGCTATCGTTAAAAGTATCCACCGCAGCAGCGAGAGAGTCCTCTACTTCTACAATTACTCAATGTACGCGCTCAAGATTAGGGCTACGTCTACTGCCCGTCTCATACAACGTGCACATGCTGTCAAAGGCTCGAGCTGGCCCAGCCTGCCTCTCATACCGTAACGATCTCGGAGCAGTCCCTCTCTGAGTTACACGTATGTCGGCATTCATTGAGGAAGCCAGTATTCCTCACATAGGAGAGTACAACGCATTCATGAACGAATACCAACACCATCTAATACACTTCATACGACATGCGCTATTGAATGGAAACAGAATATATTTCATGGCCATTTTAACGTCTTATGCAGCTCTAAACCGCGGCTTCAGTGAAGAATGGATACCGGTCATAAGCGTGGTGCAGACGTAATATGGGGGAGTGCAAAGGATCTGGTGCTTAAACAGCTATTAGGTGCCAATCATCAATTGCTCAGATCCGCGGCAGAAGGACACTTCTGTCCTAGGCTTTGTTTTCCGGCCATCCAGTGGTCAACTACATCTTTGCAGGTCGACAGGGGCGATTTGTTAATCCAGACAGGTGGATGCGTGCCGGTCTTGTGCGCCCTGCGGAGGCAGGCAGGTGTCAACAGGATGGTGTCTAGTGAAGAACTTTCCTGGTGTGTGACTGGAATCAAGGCTGTCAGCAGCCTGCGATCTCACGCATGAACTATCGAATGTCAGATGAGGCAACAGAGACCGCAGCCATTTAATCTACTCTGAGGAGCGAAGCTGCCGAGTGGTGATATATTGAAAGGTGAGAGGCGATTACGTGGTACGTTGTTCAGAAATCCTGACTACAAAATTAAAGTCCACTGTTTCATGCGTCGATAATAGCTACTATCAGGATCATCGCCAATGTCACGATCCTGATGCCATGCCACATCGCGACACAGCTCAGGAGATGAGCTCACGCACGTGGACCTTAGATCTCGTTAGATTTCAGCCGAGGATAAATACTTGAAATGGACCAGAGTACAGTGACCCATGCGACGGTACAGACACAAAGCAAAGGCAGGTTCTACTCATAAGAAATGTGCAATGGCGCAATCCGGCACTCACAGCGAAGCGATAACGTCAATCCTCTCACAATTGATATCCCCTTAAAATGGCCACACATACATGAACTCAATATGAGAGAAAGTTACATACTCAGATGACACACTCGTGATAGATTGACTAATCCAAGGTCTTCATGATTGAACCACATTTATAATCTTGAGAACCCAGGCTCTATAGGACGCAGCAGGCTACGAAATGGCGCCCGAGACAGAAGACAGTAGGAAAGAGCCACTGCGCAGTGCACTCTACCATGTAGCATATTTTGATTGAAGAGGCGCGTTGATCCGCATATAAAATCTCAGATGCACAACGAGCGACGTATGATGTTACCTACCGGCTCAGTAATGAATTACTAGTGTATAACCAGTGTAAGTTACTAAAGCCACGAGCCTTGCTGGTGATTCTATGTATAACCACGTAGTATTTATTCCACTAGCATGCGACACTTCTCAATCAAAGAGGTGGCGCAGGCGGTCGCGTAGTACTGGTACCTAACTAGTCATCGTTACTAATGTATAACCAAATGTAAATTATGAGGAGTGGGCAAAATTACGTGGTATGTCTAATCAATGTATCTAGGATTTTACTTTATTCTTTAGTGAATAGAGACACATAACTAAATATAAAATTAATCAGGTAATCACCAAGGTGATATGTACCACGCGATTACAGTATACTATGTATAGGATAGACCAAGTTGTATTGGTAACATCTATTAGTGAACAGGGCAAGCACGAGAGCCGTCAGTTGGTTAACCAAGTGTAACGAGTCAGAGTGATAGCCAGTTCTACATCGAGTCTTAATAAAAATGCACTGCTAATGACAACAGGTAATAGATACTTTATATACTGTATATAAATGGTTCGGGCATTACAATAAGAGTATAACCCTGATCAGAGAACCCATTTTTCAAAGAATTCTTCGCTCAACTACTAACACAGACTAGGGCCGGTGGACACCGCAGTTCCCCTCCTCGTAGTCAGCCGTCAGATTAAGTACAAGTGCAGCTGCAGAAAATCATCTAATCTCAGCCCAAGGCTGTCAAAAACCTGCACCATGTTGCAGGATTTCCGTCTTTGAACAGTAATTTATCTTTACGAGAAGTCTTTAACGAGCGCGAGGCCTCGGCCTCACTTTTGTAACAGTGTAGAGTCGACTCGACCGCGGGTCGTTATGAGCCACGTAGAGCTGACGCGCACTCCCCCACCCTCAGGTCATACGTCTACATGCCTGTTAGATAAGATGAGAAATTACCATGTTGAGACAATATGTACTAAATAAAGGGGGAACCCGGCGCCAACAAGGGTGCAGCTGGTACCAGGCCAAAGGTCGTGCTACCACGGCAATCTAAGGAAACTGGGGTCTCAAGCAAGTACATCCCCTGGTGCAGCCACCTGTATATGTTTCCATGGTTACAGAGAACTACAAACACACGCGCAACCCTGTCGTATGTCTAGGTATTAGATGGGCAGCCATCATTTGTTTCTGCTCTACTAATCTCAGAAGAAGGATGCATACGGAGCCGGAGAAGCATGTATGTCACTAAGACTTGGGCCATCAGATGCAGAAATTTATTGGAGCAATCCACAGGAGGGCACTTATAGAAGAGGAACGACGGTTCAACCCCGCAGAATGACGCCTCGACCTGCTCCTCAATCAGGCAGCGAAGTGAGCCTCGACACGCAGAAGAGATCATAAAAGGAGTCGCGAGAAGCAGTCTAAGTACGCCACAGGAGAAATGCTGCAGTGGCGTTGTAATTTACAAATGCCCACTACAGTACCACGGCGACAGAGCGAGCCCCAATATCAGGCATCCAGCACCATCTGGCGCGGCTTACTCAAAATACAATCATCTTCTAAGACCAATTATCTATGTAAAAGCCTAGGAAAGACTAGTCATTAACCAGAGCATTAAGGGAGAATAACCACTACGGTCTCTACACTATGTGAACCCAGTGGCGCACGCACTCAGCACAAACGGACTGACGGCAGTATCCACTGTATTTGCGAATACTGTTCAGAGAACTGGCTTTATCCACCAACAGCAAGGATTTAATACTCTATCTTAACCCACCTCGCACTGCTGGAGCAGAAAAACTAGTGCCTCCTAAGTAACACCGGGGTCAAGGGGAGCGTAAGATGCAGAGGAAGAACGCAGATATACGACTTAAATCATCCCTCGGGAATAACTCCAGTGAAAGGGGATAGAGGTGGGATCACATACTGCGCGAATGACAAACAACAAGTGAGAGTAATCGTCAGATAGAGACCTGCACCGAAACTCGATAATGACATACTCATTCTCCACAGAATCTCACAGTCACGTATGAATCCAGACAGGACAAACGAAGTGGGGACGGGGATCCGGTGCAGACAGCCTACTTGACGATGCGCTTCTTCCACACAGAAAAGGCCTTCACATGTCAGTGAGCCACTTAACCATGAAGGACGGACCGTCAACGCGGAAGAGTGCGCAGAGCTAGAGAGTTAAAACTACGCGAAATCACGTCCTTCAGGAGCAATAGTGACAGGCGCCTCACAGATTCACCTTTGAGGAGTCTCGTATAGAACAGACTCACAACGGGTCCACGTAAGCCTCACTCGCCCCATGCCAATGGTATCTAGGAAACTTCAGAACCGTTATTATAATCGGAGGCCCATCTCCCACACGTGCCCCGCGGCCACGGTCTAAGCACCTTCATCACTTCAGCCTCCTCGTTTTGAGTTAATTAATCAGCGGTTCTCACAGAACCCAAACCTGAGAGAAGACGGAAAGATAAGAAAGCTCGAGCAGTAATATCCCAGGATAACGCGGGACACGGCACGTGATGGACCCACGATCATAAAGAAGGATCCAGAGATGCAAAAATGAATCAAACCACCAACAACACCACCAAACTGTGCGCTATATACATTGTGGGAGGGTCATCAAACTGGTGCAAAGGAAATCGGGCCCAAAGCAACCACTGGTCATAGTCATTTTCAAGTTCCGAACCAGGGCCAGAGCAACTCTCAGTCGCCATTCCACCATGGAGTAATTCAAGTTAAAGCAGCACCATCACAGTACAGAGACCTTATAAACTTTATATGTTGTACAGTGACTGCACCAGCAGGAACCATCCGGTGAATGCAGCTTCTGGACTATATAATGCACCTGGAGATAGAGTACGGACAGTACACGGGATACTAAGTAATTGTGAACGAGTGGCTCTAAAGCTGTGTAAGTACCATGTTTTCATGAGGACGGTCACACCAGCAGAATGGTGAGTGAGCTCTGGAGTAATAATCAATTGAAACCTCAGGAAGCAGTAAAACCTGAGAAGGATAAGTAATTTGTATCGTACATCGAGTGAAGAGCAGAATGGCTGATGAGTTCGGAGAATACATATCGGGAGTAGTAACCAGAAAATAAGTACAAATAGTATGTTATAAATGACTACAGAAATGACAACGCACCAAGTCGAGAAAAAATACATTCTGGTGCGCGCGGGGGTGGGGGGGTCGGGAGCAGGGAGGAGGTCACGAAAACTTGTCCCCCCCCACGACACGGACTAATCATACTCAGGAATGCAACTCACGATAGTAAATCAGTGAGAAATGAGAGTGGCTAATGTACATCAGTGACTGTTACGCACAGAATAGTGAGTGCAGCCTGTGAGTATAACTAAAAGGATGTACACCTCTAGGAGCAGTACAGAGATGTAGAAATGTATTGTACATGAAGGGAAATCAAGAAACATAATGGATGGACTACAATCTGGCAGTAATAGTGAGTTGCACTACTGGGAGTTAT
The DNA here is from genome assembly GCA_900303285.1 of Rhinella marina. Lineage (NCBI taxonomy): Eukaryota > Metazoa > Chordata > Amphibia > Anura > Bufonidae > Rhinella > Rhinella marina. The sequence goes on along the minus strand of ONZH01029565.1, from coordinate 56,658 downwards.
ATAAGGATGCTACTCAGTGAGCAGATAAATAAAGGATAAGATAATTGTATCGTACCAGCCCAGTGATGCACAACAGAGATAGTATCGCGTATGTGCAGCTCTGGAGTATACATAACAGGATGTAAAAAAGAATCAAGAAATAAGGCATAGTATTGTATGTACACCTCTAGTAGAAGCAGATAGCGAGTGCATCTACTCGGATAAAAATAACCGAAGAAGGGTAAACGTCAGGGATCAGGTAAATGGATAATCTATGTAACTGTACAAACCGAACTACTGACACAGTGATTAGCTAGCACGATCAGGAATAGATCGAGTTGCAGCTCTGGAGTATATATTACATGGACTAAATCTAGAATCAAGTGACAGGAGTAACTAATGTACTGTTACACGCACAGTGACTGTAATCCACAGATAGTGGACGTTGTCAAAGTCTCTGGAGGTCATATAGCATGTATGTAAACATCAGGTATCAGTACAGGATAAAGGATTATAAGTGTAATGATAACACCAGACTTGTCACACAGCAGATATAGTGAGTTCTAGTGCTTTGGAGATTAGATGACAGGAGTTAGACTCAGGATCAGTACAGGTGATATATGTAATTGTCACAGTACAACTTGACCAAGAAAGCCAGCGAGATCAGAGGAGAGCAGGCTCTGGAGGTTATAATTACGGAGTAACTCAGAAAGAGTCAACGTACAGGGATTAAGTAATTTGGTACCACATTGAACTGCACCAGCAGAATAATGAATGCCATGCTAACTGGAGTATAATACAGGCACTCAAAACTCAGGAACAAGCTGACAGATAAATAATATGGGAGTTGTACAGACTCAAGTGGTACCTGCAAAACCAGCAGAAAAGTTGAGTTGCAGGGTGCTCTGACATTATAATATCAACACGGTATTTAACTAGCGAGAGATCAATAGGAGATGAGATCTGTCTTGTACACAGTGACGCACCAGAGCAGAGATAGTGAGAGTTGCTACTGCATCAGGATTATTAATACAAGGACCTAGTAAACTTCAGGCAATCAATACAAAGGATCAGTAAATGGAAATGTACATACTAGTGAACTCACAACACACTCACAGAGATACGTGAGTTCGCAGACTGTCGGAGTATAAAACACGTGGAGAAACTCAGAGGGATTCAGTAACACGGATATAAGCTCAATGTATGTACACATCATCCATTGACTGACATAACCAGCAGACAAAGTGACTGCCAAGCTGCTAGATGGTATATGATAGACATTGGAGGTAAACTCAGGATCAGTCGAGTGAGGGATAAAGGTAGGAGATGTAAGTAAATCATTTGATGCTCACCAGCAGAATACGTGAGTGCATGCTCTGGAGTAGAATGAGCAGAGTGTAAACTCAAGGAATCAGAGCAGTTGGAAAGTAATGTATGTTAACAACCAGAGTCGACTGCACAACAGAATAGTTGAATGCGAGCTACTAGGATTAGATATATTACAGGAAGGTATAACTCACGCGATATAAGTATAATGTAATGATCGTACATAGTGGACAATAGGAGGGGATGAATACACAGGTCACAGCAGTCGTGCACACTCCAGAGTCCTAAAATTGTGAGTCAGAGGGATTAGCGGTAAGCAGTACGTGGAATAGATACGCTTTAGATACTAAAATGGAGATATTACTATATTCACTAAAAGGCATCCAGTTCAGACGCGTAGAGGTCCTAAGTGTGTCCAGAATTTCTGTTGAAGGACCTGCTACGTTCGTAGGAGAGGGTAATATCAAAATTGACACAGCAGTGTGGAGACGACACACTCAAGTTATCGCAGCGGGGTGTCAGAATACATTGTTTCTTGGTTATCTTTGGTTGTAGAACATTTGAAGTGCCGTGGGAACAGTTCGTATGTAGTCAATAGCGCGAAATGTCCAGTGTAAGAGAGACGTATCACTCCATCTCGCAGATTAATCAGCCGGACGCCGGATCGCGTCTGACACATTCGAGTGCAGGAGCCCATGTCCCATCCCACATTACAGATGAACCTCGTCCTCCAAGGATAGTGTCAATAGCTGCCGTGACCATCAATTATAAGCTGTGTCGACCTTTCCCTGTCTCGTCTCAACTCCTAACCCGTCGGGTCGCACCACACCTATTGCGCATGTCCACATAGAAAAATCCCTAAGACTCTCCTTCCCCGGTATCTCTTGCAGTTCTCCATGGGACAGAACCACTGAGAGGAAAATAATCTTAAACTTCCTTTCCAGCCACACGTATTCCAGGCTGTTCGCTCATTTGGCCAACTTTTCCATTTATCTCCTTCAGATGATCAATTAGTACTCATTTGTCTTATGTATTATGGCCTCGGATTTCGTCTCCCCGGAAACCATGGCAAAAACGAGTCTATCTGGTTCGCACTCTGTCGAAAGGCGTTCGTTCTTTGCTTATCAATATAAAACGACGATGCTACAGAATCACCCCACAGCAAATATTCAACCTCTAATCACATACGCCCTTCACCCGAGTACTTCCTCAGTAAAGACGGTCAGTCTTGTGCTTTCCTTCCTTAATTATGCGGTACCTAGAAGCCTGTGACAATGCAAATTAGCCACACGAAATTCTTCATCTGAACATGTAGTGCGTCCTGTGGGTGAGGCACAAAACATAGTGAAGGAGCCCTCTGCGTTGTTTGGCATTTCTTCCCTCACCAGCTGCACCTGAGCTATGTCAAACTCCTGACTCTTCAGCCGTGGAGAAGAGATACATCATCCTCCATACACATGCAGGCCAGCAAACATCTGTACGGGACGGTCGCTCGCTGAGGAGGACCGCAGACAGAGAGCGATGGCACAAAAATCGCAGGGGGATAATCGATCCTCGAACATAGTACAATCAGTAATCTAGCCATTGCGACACTGCCGTAATACCACGGAACGTAACTCAATCCGGTGACCGGGTGACAAATACATTCTAAGTTCAGCAGGTACTTGCGGGTTTCGGATCATCTGCACTTTTCGCATAAAAAAAACAAGTTGTTCTTGGCTCGGCATGTGAGTTATCGGTAGCAATGCGTTAGCTAAAGCATGAGTTACTGTTACTGCTCTCGATTCGACCTCATCAGCCATTCACAGCCCAGGTGTATTCAGTCAGGAGGCCCGGCCGACAGAAAAGACAGCACCCAAGGTATCCGCTCTCAGAGCTATCTTAAGCAGATGGGCATAACGGCAAGCTGTACCATAGGATTTTGACATCCGCAAATTTATGCCAGGACAAATTCAGCTATCTTCTTTGAGCAGCGTATTAAATACTATGATAAGTGTTATTCCTAATCATGAAATGGAGCCCAAGACGACGAAAGACAAACGACTCGATACACCTAAATGAGAATCTGTGTACATATTTTAGCTGGTGGGTGGCTCTTCACTATTATTGTTAAGTGTACAGACCCTGGATGCCTTCTACCAAAGCCCATGCGTATCAAATGTAAGAAGGGAAAATGTGGTAGAGTCGTGTAGGTGGGTAAGAGAGTTACTGAGGAGCGAACGAAGGCAGTCAGATTTTTACTATGCCTGTACGTCGTTTCAGCGAGAGCATCGAGAAATGTAAACCAGTTCTGACACTGAACAAAAGAGCAGAAAATGATATTGCAGTGTTCACGTGGCAGTCTCAGGTAATATCTACAGATATTAGAGGAAACGGCCGAGGAATGAAAGGTCAGAGAAAGTTTAGCGTGCCTTACGGCGTTGCATGAGCTTTAATCTATGTATACTAAGCTGACAAAAAAGGACATGAATTTTAATGAGAGCTACCGGAATCCGCCAGCTATACAGAAATGTGAGAAATCAAACGAGCAACGAGCAATGAGCAAACGCCACTCCACGGCCCGCGTTAACACTGGGTGCATTAATGTGAGGAGATATGCCGAACTTCGATTGGTTTAAGGCAAAAGAAATGCGTCAAAGAGGAGGTCAACTGAACGTGCCGCGGATGGATAAGAGGTTGACGATATCAAATGGCAACCTATGAGCCACAACTAAAATGTGCAAGTCTAAAAATCTCAGGTCCATCGTACCTCGAGTGTACAATCCTCTAGCGGGTCAGCGAGATAGTAAATACAGTATTACCTAAATCTGGCATAAAAGCAAATAAGCCCCAGACTAATCCCCTTATCTGCTGCCAGACAATGGGCTGCGCGGCTCAGCCACCTCTCCGTCACTCATAGGGACATCCAGCTTTGTCCACAGCTAATTACCGTATTCTATTGTGTCCGATTACTAATCTGTGTAAATGGAATAAAGCGGGAGCCCGAGCCGCACACACAAGCCGACTGCGAGGAAGAATCGCACTGAGCTGTGAGCGCAGGATGTACGGCTCCACACCGTGGGGGAACCAGCCCCGGCAGTCTATAGGGTGAGGTTTATTAACCCTTTAATATTACGTCACCACCACATGCACTAGTGAGGTTATGATGGGAGGAATTGGCTGCAGCACGGACATCTGCATCCACACGTCAGCAGATATGAAGTATTGGGGCCGTTCTTCTCTACGTCTCGTTCCATCTCATGATGTACTGGAGGGTTCAGCCGCACTTAATCAAGGATCCAATTGTTCTACTTGCTGCCCATGACCTTGGAACTCTTACCCAAATGAAAAGTGTGGATACAATTCCTGCACCGCCTCCTCCAATCAAATGTGCGGGACAATTCCTACACCACCAATCACCAATCAAACGTCGCAAAGTACAATTCCTGGCAATTCCTACACCGCCTCCTCCAATCAAACGTGTGCCGGACAATTCCTACACCAACCTCTCCAATCAAACGTGCCGGTAAATTCCTAACCGTCCAATCCTCTACAATACAAATCAAACGTGCCGGAATTCCTACATCCAATCAAACGGCACGCCTCCTCCAATCAAAACGTGCCGGTACAATTCCTACACCGCCTCCTCCAATCAAAACGTGCCGGTACAATTCCTACACCGCCTCCTCCAATCAACGTGCGGTACAATTCCTTCCTCCAAACGCTCCTCAACCAATCAAACGTGCCGGTACAATTCCTACACCGCCTCCTCCAATCAAACGTGCCGGTACAATTCCTACACCGCCTCCTCCAATCAAACGTGCCGGTACAATTCCTCCAACACGTGCCGTACAATTCCACCGCCTCCAATCAAACGTGCCGGTACAATTCCTACACCGCCTCCTCCAATCAAACGTGCCGGTACAATCCTAACCGCCTCCTCCAATCAAACGTGCCGGTACAATTCCTACACCGCCTCCTCAATCAAACGTGCCGGTACAATTCTACACCGCCTCCTCCAATCAAACGTGCCGGTACCAATTCCACACCGCCTCCTCCAATCAAACGTGCCGGTACAATTCCTACACCACCTCCTCCAATCAAACGTGCCGGTACAATTCCTACACCGCCTCCTCCAATCAAACGTGCCGGTACAATTCCTACCACCGCCTTCCCAAACTCCAATCAAACGTTACCGTACAATTCCTACACCGCCTCCTCCAATCAAACGTGCCCGGTACAATTCCTACACCGCCTCCTCCAATCAAACGTGCCGGTACAATTCCTACACCGCCTCCTCCATCAACGTGCCGGTACTCCAATCAAACGTGCCGGTACAATCAAAACTGCCTTCCAATCAAACCGCCTCCTCCAATCAAACGTGCCGGTACAATTCCTACACCACCTCCAAACAAACAAAAGGCAAAAAGTCCTGCGATAATGGAGCCTGAACAGTGCTGAGATTTTAGAGAAGCAGATTAGACAGGATATTAGAAGTAATACCCACCAGACGGCCGCCCATCCTAATAACTAATAGGCCGGCCATCCTACAGAGTGGTCCGTGCACCGGCTGGAGCTGCTTACTAATCCACATCGTGGTGAGGCAGTGCAGGTGACGGTGACGGCAGCACACCGCAGTACCTCATATTAATTCCTTTCATTCAGCTGAAGATAAACATCAGAATAATCTAGAATGAAACGCAATGTTTCGGGCCCTTAATGGAGGACGCCCCTTTATCAAGCTGTTCTGGTGCACCAGCCGCCAGGACCAGTGCTGTGGCCACTGTCTGACTAAACTGGATTGGGATATGGCGTCTGTGTGGAGAATCAGCCGCTTCGTTCTGCGGAGCGATAATCATTCACATGATCCCTGGAGGAGCCGATCTGAGTCATCCACAGTAGACGGCCGGATTTACAGCTTCAATATTGTCTAACCTAATGCCAGGAATCCTCCAGTGGTAGAAGATGAAGCCGGGCCCCATAAAGTGAGATACGGGGGGGACGCGCTGACCGTCCGCTCGACGGCATCTACTGGCTGCAGAGCTGAACTGGTCCTAAGTGGGGCCCTCAGTTCATTGTGATCGACCCCACTACTGACTGCTCGGCACAGACAGCAGATGGAGCAGTGGACAATCGTGCTGGAACGTGGCGGCGCCAATAACCGGACGTTAGTCACTGGAAAGGGAATTATGTATCAAGTCCTGGTCACTGACCTGCACGAGGCACTACTGGAGGTGAGCGTCACGATAAAGGAGGCGCCTATCCTGGTCACTGATCCGCACAAGGCACTACTAGAGGTGAGCGTCACGATAACGGAGGCGCCTATCCTGGTCACTGACCCGCACGAGGCACTACTAGAGGTGAGCGTCACGATAAAGGAGGCGCCTATCCTGGTCACTGATCCGCACAAGGCACTACTAGAGGTGAGCGTCACGATAACGGAGGCGCCTATCCTGGTCACTGACCCGCACGAGGCACTACTAGAGGTGAGCGTCACGATAACGGAGGCGCCTATCCTGGTCACTGATCCGCACAAGGCACTACTGAGGTGAGCGTCACGATAACGGAGGCGCCTATCCTGGTCACTGACCCGCACGAGGCACTACTAGAGGTGAGCGTCACGATAACAGAGGCGCCTATCCTGGTCACTGACCCACACGAGGCACTACTGGAGGTGAGCGTCATGATAACGGAGGCGCCTATCCTGGTCACTGACCCACACGAGGCACTACTGGAGGTGAGCGTCACGATAACGGAGGCGCCTATCCTGGTCACTGATCCGCACAAGGCACTACTAGAGGTGAGCGTCATGATAACGGAGGCGCCTATCCTGGTCACTGATCCGCACAAGGCACTACTAGAGGTGAGCGTCATGATAACGGAGGCGCCTATCCTGGTCACCGACACACCGACTCATAATACCTGCTATAGAGGGCTCATCATTTACCCCTTGTGCAGACACGTCCTGAAAACCAGTCATTACTGAGCCGCACAAAAAATATCCTCCCCTCAGATACTGAACACCAGCGACCATCAAAGGGGAAAACTATTCTGGAGAAAAGGTGGCAACTGGCGGGGGCGCTACTGTCCACCGCACGTTAACCCTTTCATCTGCTCCACAGGGGACAATCTACAGATTGCAGAAGAGCGCAGAAGAAAACAGCAGACAGAGAGCGCAGAAGAGAGAAAACAGCAGACAGAGAGCGCAGAAGAGAGAAAACAGCAGACAGAGAGCGCAGAAGAGAGAAAACAGCAGACAGAGAGCGCAGAAGAGAGAAAACAGCAGACAGAGAGCGCAGAAGAGAGAAAACAGCAGACAGAGAGCGCAGAAGAGAGAAAACAGCAGACAGAGCGCAGAAGAGAGAAAAGAGCAGAGAGAGAGAGAGAGAGCGCAGAAGAGAGAAAACAGCAGACAGAGAGCGCAGAAGAGAGAAAACAGACAGAGCGCAGAAGTGAGAAAAGAGCAGAGAGAGCGCAGAAGAGAGAAAACAACAGAGAGCGCAGAAGAGAGAAAAGAGCAGACAGAGCGCAGAAGAGAGAAAAGAGCAGACAGAGAGCGCAGAAGAGAGAAAAGAGCAGACAGAGAGCGCAGAAGAGAGAAAAGAGCAGAGAGCGCAGAAGAGAGAAAACAGCAGAGAGCGCAGAAGAGAGAAAAGAGCAGGACAGAGCGCAGAAGAGAGAAAAGAGCAGACAGAGAGAGCGCAGAATAGAGAAAAGAGCAGACAGAGCGCAGAAGAGAGAAAAGAGCAGACAGACAGAGCGCAGAAGAGAGAAAAGAGCAGACAGAGAGAGCGCAGAAGAGAGAAAAGAGCAGACAGAGAGAGCGCAGAAGAGAGAAAAGAGCAGACAGAGAGAGCGCAGAAGAGAGAAAAGAGCAGAGAGAGCGCAGAGAGAGGGAAAAGAGCAGAGAGAGCCCAGAAGAGGAAAAAGAGCAGAGAGAGCCCAGAAGAGGGAAAAGAGCAGAGAGAGCCCAGAAGAGGGAAAAAGAGCAGAGAGAGCCCAGAAGAGGGAAAAAAGAGCAGAGAGAGCCCAGAAGAGGGAAAAAGAGCAGAGAGAGCACAGAAGAGGGAAAAAGAGCACAGAAGAGGGAAAAGAGCAGAGAGAGCACAGAAGAGGGAAAAAGAGCAGAGAGCATAGAAGAGGGAAAAAGAGCAGAGAGCGCAGAAGAGGGAAAAGAGCGGAGAGAGCGCAGAAGAGGGAAAAGAGCGGAGAGAGTGCAGAAGAGGGAAAAGAGCGGACAGAGAGCACGCAGAAAAGAGCAGACAGAGAGCGCAGAAAAGGGAAAAGAGCGGACAGAGAGCGCAGAAAAGAGTGAGAGAGTGCAGAAGAGGGAAGCGAGAGCGCTGTACAGTAAAGTGAGCGCACACATGAGGGGGAGAAGGGTGAACAGACAGCGCTGTCCAGATCTGGAGAGAGGAGAAGCGCACAGCTGCAGCTATTACGGCGTGTGCGGACCACACAGGGGGTGACCACCGTCCGCGCCGTGTCCTGGGCTCGGGAGCTATTAGCGGCTCTGCTCATTTGTATTCATAGACTCAGGAGATGCTCCCCGGGATGTGTAGAGCAGACGCAGCTGGGAATCTGGCACAATGTGTCAGGACTACAGGGCTGACCCACACCCGGAGACACATCATGTATGATACAGGGATAATCTGAGTGATACTTCGATTGTGAGCCTAAGACACCCAGAGATCGCAGCCGCGCTGGGGTCCAGCCAGATTACTGTGAAATGTCCCAAAACGGGGAAGGGTACAAGGTGATTAGTACTGAGTAACTAATATGTCAATACAGCTCAAGTATCAGCAGCCCGCCACATGAGAGAACATCAAACGTGAGCGCAGTCACCCCAGAGCACCCCAACACCTGCCTGGTTCCGAATCTGCCCCCCCCCCCCCCAATATACCGGGTGCGAAGCAGAGCTACACTCGCTACACTCCTGTGTACCCCCCAACTCCTGTGTTACGTCACCCCCACTAGAACCCAACTCTGCGTACCCCCCACACCCACTATATGCCCCAACTACTCATTCGAGACGCCGCATATGCTCCATTCACTTGACACCCCACAGAATGCCCCTCTCCATTTACTTTTACCTCAGCATCTTCCCCGTCCCTTGTCACCAGTGCATCCTCAGCATCCCTTCCCCCTTGTCACCAGTGCATCCTCAGCAACCCCCCCCCTTGTCACCTGTGCATCCAAAGCATCCCCCCCTTGTCACCTGTGCATCCTCAGCACCCCCCTTGTCACCTGTGCATCCTCAGCACCACCCCCCCCTTGTCACCTGTGCATCCTCAGCACCACCCCCCCTTGTCACCTGTGCATCCTCAGCATCCCTTCCCCCTTGTCACCTGTGCATCCTCAGCATCCCTTCCCCCTTGTCACCTGTGCATCCTCAGCATCCCTTGTCACCCAGTGCATCCTCACCCCCCCCCCCCCTTGTCACCTGTGCATCCTCCTTAGCACCCCCTGCTCTCCTCATGCAGCACGCACCGTGTCCTCCGCGCAGGGCGCTCGGTGTCCGGTAGATGGAGACGGGCTCCGGGTGATGACGGTGCGCTCTTCCTCCGTGGAAGGTCCGGGCAGAGGAGATCAGCGCACAGCTCCACAGCAGCCACCAGAGCCAGGGCGCAGCCGGCGCACAACCCGGGCGCATCGTCTCAGCACAGTGCCGGGCGCCCGGGGCTCATGGTCCCAGCTCCCGGCAGCCGCTCCTCGTCCCGCTCGCACTCCGCTCCATGGCCCCGGTGACTCCCGCTCCCGCCAGGTGCTGGCTCGGACTGCGCCGCTCAGGTGAGATCAGAAACTCAGACTGCCCGCTGGGCGTGGTATGCAAATCGCAACGCGACTCCCGGCCTATCTGCAACGAAACCACGCCCCTCCATTAACCCGCTCCTCTTCATCAAGCTGTAAGTGGAGGCAGGATCCCGCTGAAAGGTGAGGAGCGGATCATAGAGGAGGGGGTAAAGATATGGGGGGTAGAAATTACAGGAGAACAGAGCTATAAGAGGGGAGTAAAGATATGACGGGTAGAAATTACAGGAGAACAGAGCTATAGGGGGAGTAAAGATATGGGGGGTAGAAAATACAGGAGAACAGAGCTATATGGGGGAGTAAAGATATGGGAGGAAGAAATTACAGGAGAACAGAGCTATAAGGGGTGGGAGTAAAGATATGGGGGGTAGAAAAACAGGAGAAAGAGCTATAAGGGGGGAGTAAAAGATATGGGGGGGGTAGAATTACAGGAGAACAGGCTATAAGGGGGGGGAGTAAAGATATGGGGGGTAGAAATACAGGAGAAAGAGCTATAAGGGGGAGTAAAGAGCTATATGGGGTAGAAATTACAGGAGAACAGAGCTATATAGAAGGGGGGGGGGAGTTAAGGGGGAGAGATATGGGGGTAGAAATTACAGGAGAACAGAGCTATAAGGGGGGAGTAAAGATATGGGGGGTAGAAATTACAGGAGAAACAGAGCTATAAGGGGGGAGTAAAGATATGGGGGTAGAAATTACAGGAGAACAGCTATAAGGGGGAGCAAAATGGGGGTAGTAGAGCTATAAAGGGGGGAGGATAGAAATTACAGGAGAACAGAGGTATAAAGGGGGGAGTAAAGATATGGGGGGTAGAAATTACAGGAGAACAGAGGTATAAAGGGGGGAGTAAAGATATGGGGGGGTAGAAATTACAGGAGAACAGAGCTATAGGGGGAGTAAAGATATGGGGGGTAGAAATTACAGGAGAACAGAGCTATAAGGGGGGGAGTAAAGATATGGGGGGTAGAAATTACAGGAGGACAGAGCTATAAGAGGGGGGGAGTAAAGATATGGGGGGTAGAAATTACAGGAGAACAGAGCTATAAGGGGGAGTAAAGTAGTAGAAATTACAGGAGAAAGGCTATATGGGGGGAGTAAAGATATGGGGGTAGAAATTACAGGAGAACAGAGCTATAAGGGGGAGTAAAGAGTATGGGGGGTAGAAATTACAGAGAAGACTAAAGGGGGAGTAAAGATATGGGGGGTAGAAAATTACAGGAGAACAGAGCTATAAGGGGGAGTAAAGATATGGGGGGTAGAAATTACAGAGAACAGAGCTATAAGGGGGGAGTAAAGTTATGGGGGGTAGAAATTACAGGAGAACAGAGCTATAAGGGGGGAGTAAAGATATGGGGGGTAGAAATTACAGGAGAACAGAGCTATAAGGGGGGAGTAAAGATATGGGGGTAGAAATTACAGGAGAACAGAGCTATAAGGGGGAGTAAAGATATGGGGTAGAAATTACAGGAGAACAGAGCTATAAGGGGGGGAGTAAAGATATGGGGGGTAGAAATACAGGAGAACAGAGCTATAAGGGGGGAGTAAAGATATGGGGGTAGAAATTACAGGAGAACAGAGCTATAAGGGGGGAGTAAAGATATGGGGGTAGAAATTACAGGGAGAACAGAGCTATAAGGGGGAGTAAAGATATGGGGGGTAGAAATTACAGGGAGAACAGAGCTATAAGGGGGGAGTAAAGATATGGGGGTAGAAATTACAGGAGAACAGAGCTATAAGGGGGAGTAAAGATATGGGGGTAGAAAATTACAGGAGAACAGAAGCTATAAGGGGGAGTAAAGATATGGGGGTAGAAATTACAGGAGAACAGAGCTATAAGGGGGGGGTAAAAGATATGGGGGTAGAAATTACAGTGAGAACAGAGCTATAAGGGGAGTAAAGATATGGGGGTAGAAATTACAGGAGAACAGAGCTATAAGGGGGGAGTAAAGATATGGGGGGTAGAAATTACAGGAGAACAGAGCTATAAGGGGGGAGTAAAGATATGGGGGGTAGAAATTACAGGAGAAACAGAGCTATAAGGGGGGAGTAAAGATATGGGAGGTAGAAATTACAGGAGAACAGAGCTATAAGGGGGAGCAAAGATCATGGGGGGTGAAATTACAGGAGAACAGAGCTATAAGGGGGAGTAAAGATATGGGGGGTAGAAATTACAGGAGAACAGAGCTATAAGGGGGAGTCAAAGATATGGGGGGTAGAAATTACAGGAGAACAGAGCTATAAGGGGGGAGAAAGAATATGGGGGGGTAGAAATTACAGGAGAACAGAGCTATAAGGGGGGGAGTAAAGATATGGGAGGTAGAAATTACAGAGAACAGAGCTATAAGGGGGGAGTAAAGATATGGGGGGTAGAAATTACAGGAGAACAGAGCTATAAGGGGGGGAGTAAAGATTATGGGGGTAGTAATTACAGGAGAACAGAGCTATAAGGGGGGAGTAAAAGATATGGGGGGGTAGAAATTACAGGAGAACAGAGCTATAAGGGGGGAGTAAAGATATGGGGGGTAGAAATTACAGTGAGAACAGAGCTATAAGGGGGGAGTAAAGATATGGGGGTAGAAATTACAGGAGAACAGAGCTATAAGGGGGGGTAAAGATTATGGGGGGTAGAAATTACAGGAGAACAGAGCTATAAGGGGGGGGGGAGTTAAAGATATGGGGGGGTAGAAAATTACAGGAGGACAGAGCTATAAGGGGGAGTAAAGATATGGGGGGTAGAAATGTATAGGAGAACAGAGCTATAAGGGGGAGTAAAGATATGGGGGGTAGAAATTACAGGAGAACAGAGCTATAAGGGGGGGGGGAGTAAAAGATATGGGGGGGTAGAAATTACAGGAGAACAGAGCTATAAGGGGGGGGGGTAAAGATATGGGGGGGTAGAAATTACAGGAGAACAGAGCTATAAGGGGGGGTAAAGATATGGGGGGTAGAAATTACAGGAGAACAGAGCTATAAGGGGGGGGGAGTAAAGATATGGGGGGGTAGAAATTACAGGAGGACAGAGCTATAAGGGGAGTAAAGATATGGGGGGTAGAAATTTATAGGAGAACAGAGCTATAAGGGGGGGGGGAGTAAAGATATGGGGGGGTTAGAAAATTACAGGAGAACAGAGCTATAAAGGGGGGAGTAAGATATATGGGGGGTAGAAATTACAGGAGAACAGAGCTTATAAGGGGGAGTAAAGATATGGGGGGTAGAAATTACAGGAGAACAGAGATATAAGGGGGGAGTAAAGATATGGGGGGTAGAAATTACAGGAGAACAGAGCTATATAAGGGGGGGGGAGTAAAGATATGGGGGGGTAGAAATTACAGGAGAACAGAGCTATAAGGGGGAGTAAAGATATGGGGGGTTAGAAATTACAGGAGAACAGAGCTATAAGGGGGGGAGTAAAGATATGGGGGGTAGAAATTACAGGAGAACAGAGCTATAAGGGGGGGAGTAAAGATATGGGGGGTAGAAATTACAGGAGAACAGAGCTATAAGGGGGGGTTTAAAGATATGGGGGGTAGAAATTACAGGAGAACAGAGCTATAAGGGGGGGTAAAGATATGGGGGGTAGAAATTACAGGAGAAACAGAGCTATAAGAGGGGGGGGAGTAAGAGATATGGGGGGGTAGAAAATTACAGGAGAACAGAGCTATAAGGGGGGGGGGAGTAAAGATATGGGGGGTAGAAATTACAGGAGAACAGAGCTATAAGGGGGAGTAAAGATATGGGGGGTAGAAATTACAGGAGAACAGAGCTATATAAGGGGGGGAGTAAAGATATGGGGGGGTAGAAATTACAGGAGAACAGAGCTATAAGGGGAGTTAAAGATATGGGGGGTAGAAATTACAGGAGAACAGAGATATAAGGGGGGGAGTAAAGATATGGGGGGGTTAGAAATTTACAGGAGAACAGAGCTATAAGGGGGAGTAAAGATATGGGGGGTAGAAATTATAGGAGAACAGAGCTATAAGGGGGGGGTAAAGATATGGGGGGTAAGAAATTACAGGAGAACAGAGCTATAAGGGGGGGGGTAAAGATATGGGGGGGTAGAAATTACAGCGAGAACAGAGCTATAAGGGGGGAGTAAAGATATGGGGGTAGAAATTACAGGAGAACAGAGCTATAAGGGGGGGAGTAAAGATATGGGGGGTAGAAATTACAGGAGAACAGAGCTATAAGGGGGGGGTAAAGATATGGGGGGTAGAAATTACAGGAGAAACAGAGCTATAAGGGGGGGGGAGTAAAGATATGGGGTTAGAAATTACAGGAGAACAGAGCTATAAGGGGGAGTAAAGATATGGGGGGTAGAAATTACAGCGAGAACAGAGCTATAAGGGGGGCAGTAAAGATATGGGTAGCTAAGAAATTACAGGAGAACAGAGCTATAAGGGGGGTAAAGATATGGGGGGTAGAAATTTACAGGAGAACAGAGCTATAAGGGGGGGGGAGTAAAGATATGGGGGTAGAAATTACAGGAGAACAGAGCTATATGGGGGGAGTAAAGATATGAGGGTAGAAATTACAGGAGAACAGAGCTATAAGGGGGGGGAGTAAAGATATAGGGGGTAGAAATTACTGGAGAACAGAGCTATAATGGGGGTGTTAAAGATATGGGGGTAGAAATTACAGGAGAACAGAGCTATAATGGGGGTGTAAAGATATGGGGGGTAGAAATTACAGGAGAACAGAGCTATAAGGGGGGAGTAAAGATATAGGGTAGAATTACAGGAGAACAGAGCTATAAGGGGGGGAGTAAAGATATGGGGGGTAGAAATTATAGGAGAGGGGGGGCAGTAAAGATATAGAGATATAGAAGGGGTAAAGATACAGGACAACAGAGATATAAGGGGGGGGGGTGAATAAAGAAATGGGAGGGGGGATAGCGGTAGAGACATCAGATGAGAGGATCACGGAGTTCACTTCTGTGGGGGCTCGTCACCCCCCCCACACACATTGGAGGCACACGGTAAGTGGAGGGAGTGGGCCGTGGTCCAGCGCTCTGCGCGCTCCACGACATCAGTGTTAATTATCTCCAGTAAATTCCAACCTTCGCGCTGATAACGACCCATCGAGCCGCTCATAAAACAAGATGGCCCCATAAATACCACAACCTCATCTTTTCTTTAGGAAAAAAAATGTAAATGATGTGTCCCCGTCCTCCTCTTTTATTCCAGCTCCCGCTCCTTCCCCGGTGAGGCTGGCACCGCTGCGGAAGACTGTGCCAGGCGGCTGCACAAAAGGCACTTCAGTTTAATTACAGCACAAAAAAAGAGAACGCGGCCAAGAAGTGCCCGTCTGCTACCCTGGAAGATCCTGCCAGCCTGACCCCCTGTATGGGGGCACTCCTGTCATTCAGCATCCTCCAGTGAGTTCCAGACTACTGCACCACCCCGTCCCGGACACGTGACTGTACATCCTGCATCTGTCCCCAGACACGTGACTGTACATCTGCACCTGACCCCGTCCCAGACACGTTACTGTACATCTGCACCTGACCCCGTCCCAGACACGTGACCGTACATCCTGCACCTGAGCCCGTCCCGGACACGTGACCGTACATCCTTCACCTGAGTCCGTCCCGGACACGTGACTGTACATCCTGCATCTGACCCTGTTCCCGGACACATGACTGTACATCCTGCATCTGACCCCAGACACGTGACTGTACATCTGCACCTGACCTCGTCCCGGACACGTGACTGTACATCCTGCACCTGACCCTGTCCCGGACCATACATCCTGCATCTGACCCCGTCCCGGTTACGTGACTGTACATCCTGCATCTGACTCTGTCCCAGACACGTGACCGTTACAACCTGCACCTGACCCCGTCCAGGACACGTGACCGTACATCCTGCATCTGACTCCGTCCCGGACACGTGAACCGTACAACCTGCACCTGACCCCGTCTCGGACACGTGACCGTACACCCTGCACCTGAGCCTGTCCCGGACACGTGACTGTACATCCTGCTTCTGACCCCAGACACGTGACTGTACATCCTGCACCTGACCCTGTCCCGGACACGTGACTGTACATCCTGCTTCTGACCCCAGACACGTGACTGTACATCCTGCACCTGACCCCGTCCCGGACACGTGACCGTACATCCTGCATCTGACCCCGTCATGGACACGTGACTGTACATCCTGCATCTGACCCCAGACACGTGACTGTACATCCTGCACCTGACCCCGTCCCGGACACGTGACCGTACATCCTGCATCTAACCCTGTCCCGATCACGTGACCGTACATTCCTGCATCTGACCCCAGACACGTGACTGTACATCCTGCACCTGACCCCGTCCCGGACACGTGACCGTACATCCTGCATCTGACCCCGTCCCGGACACGTGACCGTACATCCTGCATCTGACACCAGACACGTGACTGTACATCCTGCACCTGACCCCGTCCCGGACACGTGACCGGACACGCGACCGTACATCCTGCATCTGACACCAGACACGTGACTGTACATCCTGCACCTGACCCCGTCCCGGACACGCGACCGTACATCCTGCATCTGATCCCGTCCCGGACACGTGACCGTACATCCTGCATCTGACCCCAGACATGTGACTGTACATCCTGCACCTGACCCCGTCCCGGACACGTGACCGTACATCCTGCATCTGACCCCGTCCCGGACACGTGACCGTACATCCTGCATCTGACCCCAGACATGTGACTGTACATCCTGCACCTGACCCTGTCCCGGACACATGACTGGACACTTGGAGTCTTACAAAGATGTATGATGGCTGTAAGTGAAGGGTTGAGAAGGTTCCTCCACTGCAAGAAAGCAGCAAATAATCTACTCCACGTTCTCCAGAGGAGCAACCCCCCCACCCCCATCACCCGGCATGCCTCATCACAGAGATAGCGGGGAGAGCGCAGATAATTATAGAGCATTTTATATCAGTAACAAACAGGAGACTAAATTGCTGCTATCCTATCAGTGTTTACCTGCAGGCTACAGCGTGGAGGCAGCTGAGGGGATTACAATCACTGGATGGGGGGCGGAAAAAGCCCTGACAGCGGCGGATGTTCTCAGCTTCCACCACAGCGGTCAACTCATTACACCTCTGTATAGAGAGTCCTGGGCGCCTACTCACAGAAACGAATATAGGGTTAACCCCTTACAACCCCAAAAACTACAGCAATATATAATGACCAAAGCGGAGCAAAAAGTCGCACATTAGTCTAATTATCTACCGAGACACGGCATTACACAATCCACGTGGCATTCAAAAACACGGAATATAGTATTAATGAGGAATATCCAATGACGGGAGGACACCGGCCCTTATAAAACCGACTCAACCGTTCTTTTAACTATGGACCCCTGAGGGATGTGGATGTCCAACTTCCTGTCCATGATACAGAGCATTGGGAAAGTCCTCACCCCCTCTCACTTTCCTCACATTCTGTCCTGTCGCTCCTTGTGCGATCAGTTCCATCGTTCTGCCCTCAATCCCTCATAATGAAAAAGTGAGAAGAAAGTGAGAAAGTCACTAATTTACTCAAAAGGACAAAGTAAAATCTCACATGGACATAAATATTCATCCCCTTTACTCAGGACTTACTTGAAGCCCTTGTGGCATGTTTCCAGTCTTCTTGGAGATGAGACAGAAGGTTTGCATTTGGATTTGGGTTTTCTGCCATTCTTCTGTGCAGATCCTCTCCAGCTCTGTCAGGTTGGATGGGGCCGTCGGTGGACAGTCACTTTCAGGTCTCTCCAGAGATGTTCCTCCAGACATGATGCAGCCACCACCATGCTTCACTGTAGGGATGGTATTGGGCAGGAGATGTGCGGTGCCTGGTCTCCTCCAGACATGATGCTGCCACCACCATGCTTCACTGTAGGGATGGTATTGGGCAGGTGATGAGCGGCGCCTGGTCTCCTCCAGACATGATGCAGCCACCACCATGCTTCACTGTAGGGATGGTATTGGGCAGGTGATGAGCGGCGCCTGGTCTCCTCCAGACATGATGCTGCCACCACCATGCTTCACTGTAGGGATGGTATTGGGCAGGTGATGAGCGGCGCCTGGTCTCCTCCAGACATGATGCTGCCACCACCATGCTTCACTGTAGGGATGGTATTGGGCAGGTGATGAGCAGCACCTGGTCTCCTCCAGACATGATGCTGCCACCACCATGCTTCACTGTAGGGATGGTATTGGGCAGGAGATGAGCGGTGCCTGGTCTCCTCCAGACATGACGCTGCCACCACCATGCTTCACTGTAGGGATTGTATTGGGCAGGTGATGAGCGGTGCCTGGTCTCCTCCAGACATGATGCAGCCACCACCATGCTTCACTGTAGGGATGGTATTGGGCAGGTGATGAGCGGTGCCTGGTCTCCTCCAGACATGATGCTGCCACCACCATGCTTCACTGTAGGGATGGTATTGGACAGGAGATGAGCGGTGCCTGGTCTCCTCCAGACATGACGCTGCCACCACCATGCTTCACTGTAGGGATTGTATTGGGCAGGTGATGAGCGGTGCCTGGTCTCCTCCAGACATGATGCTCCACCACCATGCTTCACTGTAGGGATGGTATTGGGCAGGTGATGAGCGGTGCCTGGTCTCCTCCAGACATGACGCTGCCACCACCATGCTTCACTGTAGGGATTGTATTGGGCAGGTGATGAGCGGTGCCTGGTCTCCTCCAGACATGACGCTGCCACCACCATGCTTCACTGTAGGGATGGTATTGGACAGGAGATGAGCGGTGCCTGGTCTCCTCCAGACATGACGCTGCCACCACCATGCTTCACTGTAGGGATTGTATTGGGCAGGTGATGAGCGGTGCCTGGTCTCCTCCAGACATGATGCAGCCACCACCATGCTTCACTGTAGGGATGGTATTGGGCAGGTGATGAGCGGTGCCTGGTCTCCTCCAGACATGATGCTGCCTCCACCATGCTTCACTGTAGGGATGGTATTGGGCAGGTGATGAGCGGCGCCTGGTCTCCTCCAGACATGATGCTGCCTCCACCATGCTTCACTGTAGGGATGGTATTGGGCAGGTGATGAGCGGTGCCTGGTCTCCTCCAGACATGATGCTGCCACCACCATGCTTCACTGTAGGGATGGTATTGGGCAGGTGATGAGCGGCGCCTGGTCTCCTCCAGACATGATGCTGCCACCACCATGCTTCACTGTAGGGATGGTATTGGGCAGGTGATGAGCGGTGCCTGGTCTCCTCCAGACATGATGCTGCCACCACCATGCTTCACTGTAGGGATGGTATTGGGCAGGTGATGAGCGGTGCCTGGTCTCCTCCAGACATGATGCTGCCTCCACCATGCTTCACTGTAGGGATGGTATTGGCAGGTGATGAGCGGTGCCTGGTCTCCTCCAGACATGATGCTGCCTCCACCATGCTTCACTGTAGGGATGGTATTGGGCAGGTAATGAGCGGTGCCTGGTCTCCTCCAGACATGATGCAGCCACCACCATGCTTCACTGTAGGGATGGTATTGGGCAGGTGATGAGCGGCGCCTGGTCTCCTCCAGACATGATGCTGCCACCACCATGCTTCACTGTAGGGATGGTATTGGGCAGGTGATGAGCGGCGCCTGGTCTCCCCCAGACATGATGCTGCCACCACCATGCTTCACTGTAGGGATGGTATTGGGCAGGTGATGAGCGGTGCCTGGTCTCCTCCAGACATGATGCAGCCACCACCATGCTTCACTGTAGGGATGGTATTGGGCAGGTGATGAGCGGCGCCTGGTCTCCTCCAGACACGATGCTGAGAATTGAGGTCACAAAGTACCATCTTGGTTTCAGAAGAGGAGAGAATCGGTCGGACACAGTCCTTTAGGTGCTTTATACAGACTCCAGGTGGCTTTCATGTGTCCGTTACTGAGGAGAAGCTTCCTTTCGGCCGCTCTGCCATGAAGGCCAGATTGGGCTTTGGATCTCTGGAGCTCAGCCAGAGTGACCATTGGGTTCTTGGTCTCCTCTTTTCCCAAAGCTCTTCTTCCCGAATTACTTGGGGGCAGCAGCTCTAGAAAGAGTCCTCTTGGGAACTTTCAGGGCAGCAGAAATGTCTCTGTCCCCTTCTCCAGATCTGAGCCTCCACACAATCCTGCCTCTGAGCTCTACAGGCAGTTCTCTCCTCCTTATGGCTTGGTTTCTGCTCTGATCATCAGTTTATGCTCAATCACCTGAATTTACCGCAGGTGACTGCAATCAAGGTGAAATCCACCTGTCCAGTTATGAAGCAGCACTGATTGTGAATCCTTCTGCTGCTGGTGTGCAAACTGAGCAGACAACAGGTAGAAATGATTAGCAAGGTGATTGGCAGATTTGACATTGGTGCCCTGTGCTGATCATACGTGACAGACATGAGTCTGGAGACACCGTGGAGAACGTTCTGCTGCCTGCAGCATCCTCCAGCATGACCGGTTTGGCAGTGGGTCAGTAATGGTGTGAGGAGGCATTTCTTTGGAGAGCCACACAGTCCTCCATGTGCTAGCCAGAGGTACCCTGATTGCCATTAGGTACTGGGATGAGATCCCATTGTGAGACCATATGCAGGTGCAGTGGACCCTGGGTTTCTTCTGATGCATGATAATGCTAGGCCACACGTGGCTGAAGTGTGTCAGCAGTTCCTGCATGATGAAGGCATCGTTGCTATGGACTGTCCAGCCTGTTCCCCAGACTGCAATCCAATTGAGCCCATCTGGGACATCATGTCTCGTTCCATCCACTGCCACATTACCCCACAGACTGTCCAGGAGTTGACTGATGCTTTATTCCAGATCTGGGAGGAGATCCCTCAGGAGAACATCCGCCGCCTCATCAGGAGCATACCCAGGCGTTGTAGGGAGGCCACACACATTACTGAGCCTCACTTCCTTGTCTTGAGGCATTTCCACTAAAGTTGCATCGGCATGAAATATGATTTTCCACTTTGAGGATCATTCCAAATCCAGACTTCCATGGGATATTCACTTTGATCATTTTTATGTTTTATTTTTCTGAATGTATTCCACTATGTAATGAATAAAGATTTGCAGCAGGAATGTCATTCATGGAGATCCAGGATGTGGGATTTTAGTGTTCCCTTTATTTTTTCAGCAGCGTACTTCTGGACGTCCACGCAAACTTTTTCTGGTTTTAATACATTTTCAAAAATGTTTAATATTCTTATTTCACTCTCTCATTAGAGAGTATTAGAGAGCAGACTGATGTTTTTTTTTTATTTTAGCACATAGTGCAACATAAAAAGGGAAAAAAGTAAAAGTTTCTGACAATTTTCTGAATTTGCTGTATATTATACACAGAGGAAGTAACTCCAAAAGATCCCGTGAAATCTTGAAGTTTGAGGGCCCGTCGTACAATGGCTTCTGACCCGTACTCGTCAGCCAGGGGCCACACAGATTATTTCTTCTGTGCATTTCCTTATTCCTCTCCACACCCATTGTGTCCTGCGGTATACTCCACCACAGATGAGGGGCTCACCACCGTTCCCGGAGAAGCTCCCAGTGTCTGCACTTCAGGAAGCCGAGATGCCAGGTTTATAAATACTTCTCATCTTCACACTTTTTTAGAGTTTTCATTCTCTGTCACAGACTTGAAAAATCTGCAGAAGGTGCCACTCTCCCCCTCATCAGGGCGTGACATGTGTCATGAGAGATGGGGGGACAGTGTCATGGCTGCATCACTGTGGTAGAGGGTGAACACGGCTGAGGTCTGTCGACGTACAGGGTCACTAATCACCTCTACATGTTGTGCTCTGGAGTCTCTGCTCCATCCAGTGCCACCTCGCTGTAGTGCCCATAGTGCCAGCCTCCTGGTATGTCACGGCACTCTCACCTGTTCCTCGCTGCCACCCTGCACCTCTATTACTGATCCCTGATTGCAGGGGCAGATATCAGATGTAATGCAGCCACCTGAGGTAAAACCCTCATCATTTACCATTTTCGGTTGATATCTGGTACAGTGTGAGGACCCTTCCCCTCCGTCCGGCCTGTGACAGTAATTTTATCTATTTTATGTGCTATTGGACCAGCCATCTTCCCATTACTGATGTCACTGTAGACAGCTCATGTAAATTCAATTTACAGCCAATTAATGACCCTTGGGTGCTAATCTGGAACATGATGGCGGCTAATGTGACACCTGACAATTTCAGATCATTCAGGAGGATGGAGCACGGTGCACTGAGTGCCACCCCTCCTGCGCCTCGCTCCTCATCCTGTGATTAAAAGCGATGAAGAATCCAATGTGTTAAACACGATGCCTTGTGAAGCTGGAATAGACGGGACCTGCCGTAACATCATCTCCTTGTCCTTCCTGCCCCAGGAATCCGTCCCAGAGAACAAAGCAAATGCGTCTGATCTATTGATCTGTTATCCCTGGGGCTTACAAGAAATCTACACACCACAGATCTTCACCTCTCACCGCCAGCTCAATGCCCTGCTTTATGAATGAGCAGAACACGGCCTGGAGCTAAGTGGTTCTGATTACAGGCACCATTGGGACCTGCTCCTGTCCGACCTGTGGCCACACACCGTGTGGTCCGCCATCTCCTGATGCAGATTTCCTCTTGTAGGTGGAGCTAGCATCTTGTTTGGGCCTTCAAAATGACAATTAGACAATCCATTGAAATCCCGACATCAATCCAGTGATCACAGGTCAGTAATTGGAAGACTGTTAAGTTAGTGGGAGCGAGGGCAATACCAGCCTCCATGGCAGAAGAGAAGGGACCCCAATGTGGCCCCCACATCTGACCAATCAAATAGCCTATAGGTCATGAACCTGCCGAGGGGTCTGCTGTGCTCCTGGCCTTATAGATCTCAGACTGGATCCAAATATTGGACCTTGGACTCATTGTTCAGACACTTCTAGATGAAGGAGAATGGACGGGTTTATACTTGGAATCAGCAAATCTTGTTCTCAATTTACAGAGAAAAACTTTGTTGCGTGTCCCGGTCCCTCCACCATAGATCCTGGTATCTGTCCCGGTCCCTCCACCATAGATCCTGGTATCTGTCCCGAGTCCCGGTCCCTCCACCATAGATCCTGGTATCTGTCCCGAGTCCCGGTCCCTCCACCATAGATCCTGGTATCTGTCCCATGTCCTGGTCCCTCCACCATAGATCCTGGTATCTGTCCATGTCCCAGTTCCTCCCCATAGATCCTGGTATCTGTCCTGAGTCCTGGTCCCTCCACCATAGATCCTGGTAATCTGTCCGGTCCCTCCACCATAGATCCTGGTATCTGTCCCGAGTCCCGGTCCCTCCACCATAGATCCTGGTATCTGTCCCATGTCCTGGTCCCTCCACCATAGATCCTGGTATCTGTCCCATGTCCCAGTTCCTCCACCATAGATCCTGGTATCTGTCCTGAGTCCTGGTCCCTCCACCATAGATCCTGGTATCTGTCCTGAGTCCTGGTCCCTCCACCATAGATCCTAGTATCTGTCCCGTGTCCTGGTCCCTCCACCATAGATCCTAGTATCTGTCCCGTGTCCTGGTCCCTCCACCATAGATCCTGGTATCTGCCCTGAGTCCCGGTCCCTCCACCATAGATCCTGGTATCTGTCCCATGTCCTGGTCCCTCCACCATAGATCCTGGTATCTGTCCCATGTCCCAGTTCCTCCACCATAGATCCTGGTATCTGTCCTGAGTCCTGGTCCCTCCACCATAGATCCTGGTATCTGTCCCGTGTCCTGGTCCCTCCACCATAGATCCTGGTATCTGTCCTGAGTCCTGGTCCCTCCACCATAGATCCTGGTATCTGTCCCTGAGTCCTGGTCCCTCCACCATAGATCCTAGTATCTGTCCCGTGTCCTGGTCCCTCCACCATAGATCCTAGTATCTGTCCCGTGTCCTTGGTCCCTCCACCATAGATCCTGGTATCTGTCCCGTGTCCTGGTCCCTCCACCATAGATCCTGGTATCTGTCCCTGAGTCCTGGTCCCTCCACCATAGATCCTGGTATCTGTCCTGAGTCCTGGTCCCTCCACCATGTCCTGTATCTGTCCTCCTGGTCCCTCCACCATAGATCCTAGTATCTGTCCCGTGTCCTGGTCCCTCCACCATAGATCCTAGTATCTGCCCTGAGTCCTGGTCCCTCCACCATAATCCTGGTATCTGCCCCTGTCCTCCACCATAGATCCTGGTATCTGCCCGTCCCCGGTCCCTCCCACCATAGATCCTGGTATCTGTCCCCGACTGTCCGTGTCCTGGTCCCTCCACCATTAGATCCTCGGTATCTGTCCTGAGTCCTGGTCCCTCCACCATAGATCCTGGTATCTGTCCCGTGTCCTGGTCCCTCCACCAAGATCCTGGTATCTGTCCCGTGTCCTGGCCTCCACCATAGATCCTGTATCTGTCCTGAGTCCTGGTCCCTCCACCATAGATCCTGGTATCTGTCCCGTGTCCTGGTCCCTCCACCATAGATCCTGGTATCTGTCCCGAGTCCTGGTCCCTCCACCATAGATCCTGGTATCTGTCCCGAGTCCTGGTCCCTCCACCATAGATCCTGGTATCCTGTCGCCGTGTCCTGGTCCCTCCACCATAGATCCTGGTATCTGTCCTGAGTCCTGGTCCCTCCACCATAGATCCTGGTATCTGTCCTGAGTCCTGGTCCCTCCACCATAGATCCTGGTCCCCATCGTGGGTGGTTGAATTTATCTTCTGAGCCGGTCCCTCATGCGTTGTTGTATCTGTTTGTACCTGGTCCCACCATGCAGTGTCCTCTTCCAGGTCTACTTCTCCATATATCGTACATCTTATCGTCCACTTCTGTCACCACATCTGCTGGAGCCGTTCCGCTGAATGCTAGTTCCTGTTCCTCCACGACCATTGCTGCGGGGTTATTTTCAGCTGTGGGTTGCTGTATTTTTATCCGTCTTTGACAGTAAAGTCAGATTTCTGGGCTGAGGTTTTTCTATATTCAGTATATATTATTTCCATGGTGAGTGTGTCCGGCCCAGAATACACCTTCACCATCCGCTCTCCGTCTCAGAAGGAAGCAGAGATTTTCACGTTCACCAACCACATGGTGGGGGTGGGGGGGGAGCATTTCAGGCTTTGTTGAAGGACACTAACTACGCAGCGCAGAGGAATCGCCCAGCTACAGAGAGCATCAATTCATTAATGGCTGGGAATTAGAGGGGAGAATTCCTCTGGGGTTCAGTGGTTTTACAAAACCTCAGAGTTGGAAGAAGTCTAGAGGACAAAGGCAGTGTGGGCCGAACACCAGCTTCACCTATTAGCAGTCAGCGTGCCGGAGAGCTAACAATCAATATTCATCACGTAACGTGGACGTGGCACCATTACTTCACAATCCCTCATTCCTGACCCAGCATCTGTCCGTGGTGACTCCCAGTGCGGTGCCCAGGATCCGTGCGGCAGAGACAATGACAGGAGCTCGTCAGTGATCTCCAGCATGGATACTTCATACTGTGACGAGGAGGAGGGGACAGGGCTTTTTACGGATCTGTTAAACGGTAGCAAACGTTCCATGCAGCCAAAAAGAGAAGCGCTCTTCTGATGCGTTTCTGGGCCGTAATCAGAGATTGCGTGTGTGGCGGTGTAAGGGTTACACCCAGTGTATAAGACCCTCCCAATAATCAATGATATAAGAAACAACATGGAGTACGGTACTAACATCAAACCCGTCCCATGTGGATGCGGTATATGAACGGGGACGGTGGGAGTCATATGCACCCAAAGCCAACTTGAGAAAAAACTCATCTAATATAAGCAAAGAAATGTAAATATACAGAGAAAAGTCAGCGCCACAGAAGGGGACACGGCGGGCGATTCCATCAATACTTCATACCACAATAATCCAAAAAACCCACAGAGAGTAGGACGAAAACACGGAAGACAAATATCCACGTATACATGGGATCATTCAGTATTAGGAGCCTCAGTTCTAGGACACAATCCAGGACTGGGGCAGGTGGGACCGCTGTCTGTAACGTTACGTCTCCTCAGATCCTACCGATCAGTGATCAGAATACATTATATCTTAAGGGATTCACCAGTCATTCCTCACTCTTTACCCACAACTCGTATGGGCCGACTCCCCTCGCCCACCGGACCTGTGGTGGGTAACATCTCCAGCCATGACTTGTGCTTACACCATTGGCACAAGCAGGGGGATTTCTGCGGACACTGACCCATTAAGGCTGGGGATGATTGATTAGTGGGCGGGTCTTATACACAGGTCACCACCCCCAGACCGCCACTTTTACTCTATGATTACGGGTCAGAAACGCATCAGCTTGTCTTTATTCGCTGTATGGAACCATAACAGCCAGATTTTATACTTTTATACTCCACAATGCTTGATGAATCTGTTTTTTGTTCGTATTATACGGGGCTATCCGGAGAGGTGAGCCAATTTCTACATTGTCTTGTACAGGGAACGGGGCCCTCATCACCAAGCAACACAGGGGCCACCTAGATCCAGTGGACCCAATAGCACCCGGGTTATTCCAGTGTAATATAACTCTGGCTGCATGCTGTAATACTGCACTGTCCTCAAAGGGTTAAGGGAACCTCACAACTATGGCTATACCCACTAGAAGTGTTTTCTTGACAACTGCTGATAGAACAGCGCCCACCAGGGGCTGAAGTTAAGATGAAGTCATCCTGGGCCTGTACTACATCTTCAGACTGAATAGCGCCTTCTCCCTCTGGGTTTGTCCTGGGCCGCCATGTTTAGCCCACCCGGCTCTGCACCTGATGGCACGCTGGGCGGACTGTCCCTGGGTCCTTCACCATCAGGGGCCCAGTGACAGCTGGGAGAGTGCCAATCAGCCAGAAACACATCGAGCCCTGCAGACACAACATCTGAGCCCCACAAAGAGCTGAAGGACACAGGAGGCACCGCCCGCTATTTCTAGAACCGTCTCATTTACCCTCAGATCAGGAGACGGACACCCAATGTCAGCAGATAATACTGCCATAGTGAGAATTCTTTGAGGATCGTGTGGGGTTCTGACACAGGAAACAGATGCTAATGACCGCATGGCACACACATGTACACTGGCCGGAGAGTGGCCTACTTCTCTCCTGCTCATCACTGTACTGATAGTGGGCCCGTGGTCCAGGAGGAACACCGCAAGCAGAGCTTTAGGTCCCTCGCTGATGTACACACGTGATGATCAACCATGATGTGCTGTACACACGTGATGATCAACCATGATGTGCTGTACACACGTGATGATCATACATGATGTGCTGTGGACAATTGATGATCATACATGATGTGCTGTGGACACGTGATGATCATACATGATGTGCTGTGGACACATTGATGATCATACATGATGTGCTGTGGACACGTGATGATCATACATGATGAGCTGTGGACACGTGATGATCATACATGATGTGCTGTGGACACGTGATGATCATACATGATGTGCTGTGGACACGTGATGATCATACATGATGTGCTGTGGACACATGATGATCATTACATGATGTGCTGTGCACACGTGATGATCATACATGATGTGGGCCGACTCCCCTCGCCCACCGGACCTGTGGTGGGTAACATCTCCAGCCATGACTTGTGCTTACACCATTGGCACAAGTGGGTGGGTCTTATACACAGGTCACCACCCCAGACCGCCACTTTTACTCTATGATTAGTGATTGTGCTTCAACTGGCATCAGCTTGATTCTTATACACTGGTATGGAACCATAACCGGTGCCATTTTATACTGATGATCAACATGATGTGCTGTGGACACACGTGATGATCGCATCAGCTTGTCTACATTATGCTGTACACACGTGATGATCATACATGATATGCTGTACAACCATAAAGCCAGATGATACTGATGATCATACCATGATGTGCTGTTCACACGTGATGATCATACATGAATGCTGTACACGTGATGATCATACATGATGTGCTGTAAACGTGATGATGATACATATATGCTGACACACGTGATGATCAATATGATGCTGTTACAGACGTGATGATCATACATGATATGCTGTACACACGTGATGATCATACATGATATGCTGTACACACTGATGAATCATACATGTTTGCTGTACACACGTATGATCATACATGATATCTGTACACTTGTATACATGATATGCTGTACAGATCGATGATCATAACTGATATCTGTACACTGATGATCATACATGATATGCTGTTACAGACGTGATGATTACATGATGCTGTACAACGTGATGATCATGATGATATCATGTCTGTACAGACGTGATGATCATACATGATATTCTGTACAGACGTGATGATCATACATGATATGCTGTACAGACGTGATGATCATACATGATATGCTGTACACACGTGATGATCATACATGATATGCTGTACAGACGTGATGATCATACATGATATGCTGTACACACGTGATGAAGGTAACCACTGTGGCAGTGATTGGTGGGATGTCGGACCCTGTGCTGTGTACACTATGGAGGACGCAGGGCTGGTATCTTTACAGATGGGTGACACTCACCCTCCAGGCGGGGGTGCCGCCGCCATCTGAGAGTCATTTAGAATGCGGAAGAGAGAATAATCAGGGAGATTCTTATAGGAAACTCCACCGCCGCTCACCCATTTGCATAGCGCCTTCTTACGCGTGGCTGGTTTGGAAAAGACCCTCCACCGGCTGGATGCGCCGCATGAAATCCAATCTCACAATCTTTTTATTTGTGCATTTACGAATGAAGAAACCTCAGATGTAGAAATCCATTTCTGTTTTACAGAAAATATGACTTCAAATTTCAATTAAAATGAAATGAACAAGGAGATTATCACTCTACAGCAGGCTCCAGAGCCGCCAATAGGCCTCTTTCATAGTCATGGCAACGGGCGCTCATTGTCATGGCTGCCGCGCTGTTACATGTAATTCTCGGTGTGTGAGCGAAACTGATAAAGGCCACAATCGATACCCCATAACCAGAGAACCACGCTTCCCCAGCGAAGGCACAAAGAACATGGAGGGGCACGGCGGACTGATGAAATGGGACTATTCTGTGGACAGCCGAGGACATTAACCTCCTAGTGACTGCACTGCCAGAACAGAACAGGTAGGGACACACCGGTGCAGGGACCAGAGGAGACTCTGCCCGACCACCACCTCAGAGACATGGACAGCCATCAGCCTCCTGCGCTCTGCCCTTGGCCCCTCTTCACAAACCACTCAGCACATTCAGTCCCCAAGACAAGTGCCTGGAAAATCCCGCAACTCAGCTTCCTTTAAAGAGGTAGACTCACTAGAGGGGTCGCCCCATCCTGGTAGAGGGTACCCTGCACTGAAGTGAATGGGATCCCCTTTAAAAACAATCCCCACATCTACCCCCCACTGGCCGCAGCATTCCCCCAGCTCTCCCCCATTGGCAGCAGCATTACCCCTGCTCACCACCACTAGCAGCAGCATTCCCCTCAGCTCTCCCCCATTGGCAGCAGCATTACCCCTGCTCACCACCACTAGCAGCAGCATTCCCCTCAGCTCTCCCCCATTGGCAGCAGCATTACCCCCGCTCACCACCACTGGCAGCATCACCCCCCCCCCAGCTCTCCCCCACTGGCAGCAGAATTACCCCTGCTCACCACCACTAGCAGCAGCATTCCCTCAGCTCTCCCCCACTGGCAGCAGCATTACCCCCGCTCACCACCACTGGCAGCAGCATTCCCCTCAGCTCTCCCCCACTGGCAGCATTACCCCCTCTCACCACCACTGGCAGCAGCATTCCCCCCCAGCTCTCCCCCACTGGCAGCATCATCCCCCCCAGCTCTCCCCCACTGGCAGCAGCATTCCCCCCCAGCTCTCCCCACTGGCAGCATCATCCCCCACTGGCAGCAGCATTCCCCCCAGCTCTCCACCACTGGCAGCATCATCCCCCCTCCAGCTCTTCCCCCACTGGCAGCAGCATTATCCCTGCTCTCCACCACTGGCAGCAGCATTCCCCCCAGCTCCCCCCACTGGCAGCAGCATTTCCCCCACTGGCAACAGCATTCCCCTCAGCTCTCCCCCACTAGCAGCAGCATTACCCCTCATCTTAACTACCACGCTGGCCACAGAATTTTCCCCCTCTCAAACACTCTCCGTTCATCCACCTTGCAGCATTGTTCTTCTAAGCACCCTTCACCATATGGCAGCATTCTCCATTTTCTACCTTCTTTCTACGATTAACAGCTAAGCGTTTATATTTACCCTACCACCCACTAGGGTCCATCTTGTTGTTAAGGTCTGAATTTATTTTGGGGTATAGTTTGAGGGGTGAACTTTTTGAACCTCTGGTTTCAACTGGGACACTATTATTTGGTTGAATATTTTGGAGCATTGGGAGGCACGGTATTGGGGGCAGCAGAACGCACATTAGTGGTATCAGAATGGGCTTTTGCAATAAAGTACAGGGATGGTTTGCATAAGCAACGGAAAAAAAAGTCAATGCAGCAAACTGTGCAGTCATTAGAGGAAATGGTGAGGTGGTCTGGGTCAGATGGAGAACAAAGGGGATGTGAACAATTCTAATCAGGGAAGACATCACTGGTCAGCCACTGAAGTGTATTCTGGAATGTACTCTGTAGACACCTGTGTAAAACGGACCATTCCATGGTAATTGTATGGCGGTAATATTGGTTGTTGTGTGAGTGTTACTTCACACAGGAGGAAGGCTGATATCTTATGTGGCAGCAGCGGGTACGATATAACCTGGATTGGTCACTGTGTTCCGGGACGCGCTGTGTTGCTTTCTCCTTTCTATCATCCTCTGATCTATGTATTATTCACTTTTTTTGAGCAAACACGGCGGCGCATCCCCTGCTGCTCTGTAAATATTGTAACTGAATTATGCTTGTTTGCTGAGCTCATTACCGCAAGCAACGATAAGCTTTTTAATTACAAAATTAGCCTCACCAAATCAATCGTCCTCTGTTAATGAAGTGAGGTGGTTTAGGGAGAAGAAGGAGCTTCTCTGTAACAAGGATTAACTCTTTGTGTGCTGGAGAGACAATGAAGATGGACGGTCCCATCGTACTTCCTGCAGCCTGTATACAATTACCTATCGGGGGTCTTATATATCCCAACACACAAATCACAATCATCATGGCGTCTGCAGAGGCAGAATGCAAGCTGTTGTAATGGTGGTGAGGGCAGCAGATTCCCTGCCATATCACTGAATGTACCCTGTCTATACAAGTAGAAGTATATCAGGAAGCTGCTGTACACTGCATTGGGAAAGTCCTCACCCCCTCTCACATTCTGTTCTCGCACTCCTTGTGCTATCAGTTTCCCCATCATTCTGCCCTCAGTCCCCAGAATGAGAAAGTGAGAAATCTTCACTAATTTACTGAGAAAGAGAAAATAAAATCTCACATTAACATAAAAGTCTTCAGCCCCTTTACTCGGGGCATAAGTCTTCAGCCCCTTTACTCGGGGAATAAGTCTTCAGCCCCTTTACTCGGGGCATAAGTTTTCAGCCCCTTTACTCGGGGCATAAGTCTTCAGCCCCTTTACTCGGGGCATAAGTCTTCAGCCCCTTTACTCGGGGCATAAGTCTTCAGCCCCTTTACTCGGGACATAAGTCTTCAGCCCCTTTACTCGGGACATAAGTCTTCAGCCCCTTTACTCGGGACATAAGTCTTCAGCCCCTTTACTCGGGACATAAGTCTTCAGCCCCTTTACTCGGGGCATAAGTCTTCGGCCCCTTTACTCGGGACATAAGTCTTCAACCCCTTTACTCGGGGCATAAGTCTTCAGCCCCTTTACTCGGGACATAAGTCTTCGGCCCCTTTGGCAGTGATTCCAGCTTTCTTCTTGGAGATGAGGCCACAAGGTTATCTCACTGGAGGTCTGGTCTACATGAATGATTTTGCTGTGACATTACTGGGTAAGTATATGAGTTCTGTGTAATGTCACTTGAGGTGTGGTCTATAAATATGACTGGTGCAACGTCACTGGGGTCGTGTCCTACTACTTATCTATTATTCCACGAAGAAAGACACATCCATGGCAGTACTGAACACGGGACCAGAGGACTTCTGCTGTGGATGTGCCATTTGTGAATGACCAGTAAGTCCCTATAATTCTATTATTGGAATCACTTTCCATAAATGGACCGTCCCTTTAAAGATTGAGGAAGCCAGAATGTCCCTGGGACATGAGGACTAAATCTCCCTCCAGGAGGGAAGGTCGCTGTCCCCCTGATTTCTTGCAGACCCCTCCAGCTGCCTCTCTGCTCCCGGGGGTCCCTGACAGACATCTGTAAACAGCCTTGTGTGGTAAGATAAAGGCTCGGCTGATGCTCTCATTAATTTCCTCCCTTATCTCTCCTCCGAGGGACCCTGGTGCTTCCACCTAATTTAGACGTTCTCTGTAAACTACACAGAAAGCAGACATCCTCATCTCTGTGTCCGTTAAAGAGCCAGCCCCCGGGGACACAGAAAGCCTAAAGTGGGGGCCCATGAGAGGGACAAATAGGCCTACCTGACCCTGTATCGTGTCGTCCTCTCCTGCAGGGATGGACTGGCCATAGACCCTACAGGAAATTTTCCCAGTGGGCCGATGCTCCTAGGGCCACATGAGCCCTCTTCACTGCCGCTGGCCGGGTACATACTACTGGGGTCATTATTGGAAGAAGCCCAGGAAGCATGCTGGGCCTTGTGGTCCACATCTCCCCTCCTAAAACCCCCTGCTCCATATCTATATTAGAGACAATTAGAGGAGTAGGATACAACGGGGTAGATATTGATGCAGTGGTATTTGGCTCTGAGGGTTGGTATTCTGTGCTGCGCTGTGGTATTTGGCTCTGAGGGTTGGTATTCTGTGCTGCGCTGTGGTATTTGGCTCTGAGGGTTGGTATTCTGTGCTGCGCTGTAGTATTTGGTTCTGAGGGTTGGTATTCTGTGCTGCGCTGTGGTATTTGGCTCTGAGGGTTGGTATTCTGTGCTGCGCTGTGGTATTTGGTTTTGAGGGTTGGTATTCTGTGCTGCGCTGTGGTATTTGGCTCTGAGGGTTGGTATTCTGTGCTGCGCTGTGGTATTTGGTTCTGAGGGTTGGTATTCTGTGCTGCGCTGTGGTATTTGGCTCTGAGGGTTGGTATTCTGTGCTGCGCTGTGGTATTTGGTTCTGAGGGTTGGTATTCTGTGCTGCGCTGTGGTATTTGGCTCTGAGGGTTGGTATTCTGTACTGCGCTGTGGTATTTGGCTCTGAGGGTTGGTATTCTGTGCTGCGCTGTGGTATTTGGTTTTGAGGGTTGGTATTCTGTGCTGCACTGTGGTATTTGGCTCTGAGGGTTGGTATTCTGTGCTGCGCTGTGGTATTTGGCTCTGAGGGTTGGTATTCTGTGCTGCGCTGTGGTATTTGGCTCTGAGGGTTGGTATTCTGTGCTGCGCTGTGGTATTTGGCTCTGAGGGTTGGTATTCTGTGCTGCGCTGTGGTATTTGGTTTTGAGGGTTGGTATTCTGTGCTGCGCTGTGGTATTTGGCTCTGAGGGTTGGTATTCTGTGCTGCGCTGTGGTATTTGGTTTTGAGGGTTGGTATTCTGTGCTGCGGTGTGGTATTTGGTTCTGAGGGTTGGTATTCTGTGCTGCGGTGTGGTATTTGGTTCTGAGGGTTGGTATTCTGTGCTGCGCTGTAGTATTTGGTTCTGAGGGTTGGTATTCTGTGCTGCGGTGTGGTATTTGGTTCTGAGGGTTGGTATTCTGTGCTGCGCTGTGGTATTTGGTTTTGAGGGTTGGTATTCTGTGCTGCGCTGTAGTATTTGGTTTTGAGGGTTGGTATTCTGTGCTGCGCTGTGGTATTTGGCTCTGAGGGTTGGTATTCTGTGCTGCGCTGTGGTATTTGGCTCTGAGGGTTGGTATTCTGTGCTGCGCTGTGGTATTTGGTTCTGAGGGTTGGTATTCTGTGCTGCGCTGTGGTATTTGGTTTTGAGGGTTGGTATTCTGTGCTGTGCTGTGGTATTTGGCTCTGAGGGTTGGTATTCTGTGCTGCGCTGTGGTATTTGGCTCTGAGGGTTGGTATTCTGTGCTGCGCTGTGGTATTTGGCTCTGAGGGTTGGTATTCTGTGCTGCGCTGTAGTATTTGGTTTTGAGGGTTGGTATTCTGTGCTGCGCTGTGGTATTTGGCTCTGAGGGTTGGTATTCTGTGCTGCGCTGTGGTATTCGGCTCTGAGGGTTGGTATTCTGTGCTGCGCTGTGGTATTTGGTTTTGAGGGTTGGTATTCTGTGCTGCGCTGTGGTATTCGGCTCTGAGGGTTGGTATTCTGTGCTGCGCTGTGGTATTTGGCTCTGAGGGTTGGTATTCTGTGCTGCGCTGTGGTATTTGGCTCTGAGGGTTGGTATTCTGTGCTGCGCTGTAGTATTTGGTTTTGAGGGTTGGTATTCTGTGCTGCGCTGTAGTATTTGGTTCTGAGGGTTGGTATTCTGTGCTGCGCTGTAGTATTTGGTTCTGAGGGTTGGTATTCTGTGCTGCGCTGTGGTATTTGGTTCTGAGGGTTGGTATTCTGTGCTGCGCTGTGGTATTTGGTTTTGAGGGTTGGTATTCTGTGCTGCGCTGTAGTATTTGGTTCTGAGGGTTGGTATTCTGTGCTGCGCTGTGGTATTTGGTTCTGAGGGTTGGTATTCTGTGCTGCGCTGTGGTATTTGGTTCTGAGGGTTGGTATTCTGTGCTGCGCTGTGGTATTTGGTTTTGAGGGTTGGTATTCTGTGCTGCGCTGTGGTATTTGGCTCTGAGGGTTGGTATTCTGTGCTGCGCTGTGGTATTTGGTTCTGAGGGTTGGTATTCTGTGCTGCGCTGTGGTATTTGGTTTTGAGGGTTGGTATTCTGTGCTGCACTGTAGTATTCGGCTCTGAGGGTTGGTATTCTGTGCTGCGCTGTGGTGTTACTGACCCTACCAAGTTGTATTGGATCCATCTACTTGTGATGCCTCACCTTCTGTCCACCCACCTATAACATTGGGGCCCCTCTGAGTTCCCAGTCCGCCCACAATTACATCAGGCAGGTAAGTGGCACTCTGTGGCTGTGAGAGGCATTCTGTAGGCACTCCTCACACGGATCCCCCTGCACACATACGCTCAGCGAGTCCTCTCCATGGGGAGATGGTTTTGTTCTCTCGCTCACAGATGACTGACCTGGAGCATCTGTTAATGGCTTCATTTCACACTCTGGGAGATCTCTGCAGAGTTCCATCAAAGCCTTCAGTCAAGCATGAATACTCCGCTATTTTCTTTATGATTCAGCCTGTTGTACAGTGTGATTCCGCCTGTCTGTCTCTCCCTCTACTCCTGTATGTGATCACAAAGCACGCTGACAACCGGGGGTCCAGAGTGGCTCATAAAGACTGGACCGCCATCTAGCCGCTGCATTACGGATGCACTGTACATCTCGCCAGCATGGAGCCTGTCACTTTAGGGATAATAAGCAGTGGTCAGCCGCTTCATTCCAACACTAATGGGGTAAGCAGAAGATTCATCTCCGACAGCAGGGTCCCAGCCTAATACATGCATACACCCCAGGGGCTAAAGGGACCAGGACTGACAGGACTAAAGTGGGGGCATCGCTGAAGAGATTGACATGCAAACTGCAGCCCAAGACCAAGGATGCAATCCTGAGAGGTCAGATACCTGAGGAACATGTATTGTACAGCCTGACCGGAAGGAATGACGTGATGGATACCTGCACCTCACGCTCTGCATGGTCCCCAGCATCCACACAGCTCATCGTTATGTCGTGTAGGACAGGTAACGATTATGACATCATGTAGTTATTAGGCAGACACATCTACACGGAGGAGCAGGGTGGACACCACCACACATGGGTCACTGCGGGCTCTGCAGATCTCCGCTTCCACCGCTGTTTGCTCTGCAGAGCGTCCTGCTTCTCTGGCTGGCGGAGCGGCCCCCATGACGGCAGCTGTGTACTTCTTCATCATCCAGTCAGCCAGTAAATTATCCGCTGTTGTTGTGAGGGTCACCACGCTCCTGACACTGCATCTCACGCCTCGTTTACTGGACAAATGAAGTATCTTTCATGAAGACACCGTGACAAGATATAGAGTCTGCACGCCAGGAGCCTTCACTGAGGAGGACGCCAAGCTCATCTCAATGGGATATAGTTAAGTCCTGTGCCCCATAAACCATCTAATCTTGATTCCTGTCTGCAGTGTAATCACCATACGCCGCCAACAATCGAGGTTTGTCATGTGCTCCTCATCCCCGGGTCTATATCAATGGATATACCTTGTGTAACAGGTGATCTCCACATATGATCCGCCTATACTACTTGGTAAGACCTTCCAGAACAGCCTGGATTCTTCATGGCAAGTACTGGACGAGGTGCCGGGTGCTCCTTGCAGATTTTCTCTACAGGACAGAGATCAGGAGGTGGTGACCACCAGACCAGCAATGCTTCCCAACCACCGTTACCTACAGATCCTACATTCACTACAAGTATTTTATTCAGACCTGAAGACCAGAAGATTCTGTGATCATTAAACTTCCACATTTAACATGGTAAAATATGGCTGTGCACATGGGCACCAGTCCAGCTGGATTCAGTCTGTGTGATGGCTGCATTTTCTAGACCGTCTGCAGCTCACGTGACGCGATGCACAGCATCATGTGGGTACAGCACAGCAGACCCGCGGTCAGGCAGGCGCTCACAGCACCGTTAATCACTATGATGCTGTGAGTTTGGGTCTGGCGAGTCGTGTGTGGTCACAGAAAGCATTGATCACAGAGGGGACTGTTCCTCTGACTGCACACGACCGTCTGTAACCGGGGTTTTTCCAGAACCAGTGTAAAGTGGGTAAAAGATGCATTTCCTTCCCTGTGGCACTGCCTGGTACAATGACTACGTAGCTCTCCTCACATGATTCCACCCTATATTAATATACCTGCGCCTCGCAAACTTTATAAAGGTCCGAAAAGCCCAGTTATTATTGAAGTGGCGGCACCGGTGCCATGTTTCTCGTATATCACATGAGTACAATGCAGCCTCATCAGGATCCGCTGACGATCAGATTCAGCGTCTATGGCGCTGGCCAAGACTTGAAGCAAAAAGGCCATTAATGGAGAAACCGGCAGAATTCACAGTCCGACCTTTGATAAAACCGCCCCGACCACACTCTGCAGCCCGGGATCCCACACACAAGGAGTCATTATGCTGCTGAGTAAAAGGCACTTTCTACAGAGAAGTCCAGATGAAGACGCCATCACTTCACAGCACCATGTAACGGCGGCACCAGCCGCCCCACGAGACATCCAGAGAGTGAGATGTGAGCGTATCCTGATGTGCATCAGTCTGCCAAACACAAGAAATCTGTGCCGTCAAATTGCAGCCGTTAATCTCCAGAGTAATATCCGGTGTCACAAGCTCTTCATCTCATACGTGGATCCTGCCAGGACTGGGCCCTATAATTACTCTCAGGGTGTCCAGCCTCGCGCTCCCAGGTCTGACGAGGTGAAGCCGCCTAAAGGACGACGAGCGTCCACTAATGACTTCCTGCGGGCAGCGGATAATATCACACAAAGATGGCTAATGAACAAAGGCAATCTACGTGTAATCACAAACTGCAGATTCACAGCTTGAGATCCGTTCTTTTCTCCTAAATTCCATAATGCTTCCAGATGGTAATCAGTAAATCCGCACAACAAATCCACAAGATGGAGTTCTCATCCTGTGCGCCTCTCACAATTAGGGCCATTGACATAACAGTCTCATGTCTGCTATATACATCTACTTACACAAGCTGTCCCGTTCCCAGGATACACACAAAGCTTTAGGACCAGACTGGGATTGATGACACCACAAAACCTCCATCGTAATCTGCAAAGACAGACGGGAGAGGATGGAGGCTGGTCCAAAGACAGAGCCGAGAGGAGGCCGACGCTAGAATGGAGAGGAGATCAGGGTGAGGACCGAGACCGACGAGAGGACCGAGAGGAGATCAGGCTGAGGACCGAGGCCGACGAGAGGACCGAGAGGAGATCAGGCTGAGGACCGAGGCCGACGAGAGGACCGAGAGGAGATCAGGCTGAGGAGCGAGGGCCGACGAGAGGACCGAGAGGAGATCAGGCTGAGGAGCGAGGCCGACGAGAGGACCGAGAGGAGATCAGGCTGAGGAGCGAGGCCGACGAGAGGACCGAGAGGAGATCAGGCTGAGGAGCGAGGCCGACGAGAGGACCGAGAGGAGATCAGGCTGAGGAGCGAGGCCGACGAGAGGACCGAGAGGAGATCAGGCTGAGGAGCGAGGCCGACGAGAGGACCGAGAGGAGATCAGGCTGAGGAGCGAGGCCGACGAGAGGACCGAGAGGAGATCAGGCTGAGGAGCGAGGCCGACGAGAGGACCGAGAGGAGATCAGGCTGAGGAGCGAGGCCGACGAGAGGACCGAGAGGAGATCAGGCTGAGGAGCGAGGCCGACGAGAGGACCGAGAGGAGATCAGGCTGAGGAGCGAGGCCGACGAGAGGGACCGAGAGGAGATCAGGCTGAGGAGCGAGGCCGACGAGAGGACCGAGAGGAGATCAGGCTGAGGAGCGAGGCCGACGAGAGGACCGAGAGGAGATCAGGCTGAGGAGCGAGGCCGACGAGAGGACCGAGAGGAGATCAGGCTGAGGAGCGAGGCCGACGAGAGGACCGAGAGGAGATCAGGCTGAGGAGCGAGGCCGACGAGAGGACCGAGAGGAGATCAGGCTGAGGAGCGAGGCCGACGAGAGGACCGAGAGGAGATCAGGCTGAGGAGCGAGGCCGACGAGAGGACCGAGAGGAGATCAGGCTGAGGAGCGAGGCCGACGAGAGGACCGAGAGGAGATCAGGCTGAGGAGCGAGGCCGACGAGAGGACCGAGAGGAGATCAGGCTGAGGACCGAGGCCGACGAGAGGACCGAGAGGAGATCAGGCTGAGGACCGAGGCCGACGAGAGGAGATCAGGCTGAGGACCGAGGCCGACGAGAGGACCGAGAGGAGATCAGGCTGAGGAGCGAGGCCAACGAGAGGACCGAGAGGAGATCAGGCTGAGGACCGAGGCCGACGCGAGGATGGAGAGGAGATCAGGCTGAGGACCGAGGCCGACGAGAGGACCGAGAGGAGATCAGGCTGAGGACCGAGGCCGACGAGAGGAGATCAGGCTGAAGACCGAGGCCGACGAGAGGAGATCAGGCTGAGGACCGAGGCCGACGAGAGGAGATCAGGCTGAGGACCGAGGCCGACGAGAGGAGATCAGGCTGAGGACCGAGGCCGACGAGAGGAGATCAGGCTGAGGAGCGAGGCCGACGAGAGGACCGAGAGGAGATCAGGCTGAGGAGCGAGGCCGACGAGAGGACCGAGAGGAGATCAGGCTGAGGACCGAGGCCGACGAGAGGACCGAGAGGAGATCAGGCTGAGGACCGAGGCCGACGAGAGGAGATCAGGCTGAGGAGCGAGGCCGACGAGAGGACCGAGAGGAGATCAGGCTGAGGAGCGAGGCCGACGAGAGGAGATCAGGCTGAGGACCGAGGCCGACGAGAGGACCGAGAGGAGATCAGGCTGAGGACCGAGGCCGACGCGAGAATGGAGAGGAGATCAGGGTGAGGACCGAGACCGACGAGAGGACCAAGAGGAGATCAGACTGAGGACCGAGGCCGACGCGAGGATGGAGAAAAGATCAGGCTGAGGACCGAGGCCGACGAGAGGACCGAGAAGAGATCAGGCTGAGGACCGAGGCCGACGAGAGGACCGAGAAGAGATCAGGCTGAGGACCGAGGCCGACGAGAGGACCGAGAGGAGATCAGGCTGAGGAGCGAGGCCGACGAGAGGACCGAGAGGAGATCAGGCTGAGGAGCGAGGCCGACGAGAGGGAGATCAGGCTGAGGAGCGAGGCCGACGAGAGGAGATCAGGCTGAGGAGCGAGGCCGACGAGAGGAGATCAGGCTGAGGAGCGAGGCCGACGAGAGGAGATCAGGCTGAGGAGCGAGGCCGACGAGAGAAGATCAGGCTGAGGACCGAGGCCAACGAGAGGAGATCAGGCTGAGGAGCGAGGCCGACGAGAGGACCGAGAGGAGATCAGGCTGAGGAGCGAGGCCGACGAGAGGAGATCAGGCTGAGGACCGAGGCCGACGAGAGGACCGAGAGGAGATCAGGCTGAGGACCGAGGCCGACGCGAGAATGGAGAGGAGATCAGAGTGAGGACCGAGGCCGACGAGAGGAGATCAGACTGAGGACCGAGGCCGACGCGAGGATGGAGAAAAGATCAGGCTGAGGACCGAGGCCGACGAGAGGACCGAGAAGAGATCAGGCTGAGGACCGAAGCCGACGAGAGGACCGAGAGGAGAACAGGCTGAGGACCGAGGCCGACGAGAGGACCGAGAGGAGAACAGGCTGAGGACCGAGGCCGACGAGAGGACCGAGAGGAGATCAGGCTGAAGACCGAGGCCGACGAGAGGAGATCAGGCTGAGGAGCGAGGCCGACGAGAGGAGATCAGGCTGAGGAGCGAGGCCGACGAGAGGAGATCAGGCTGAGGAGCGAGGCCGACGAGAGGAGATCAGGCTGAGGAGCGAGGCCGACGAGAGGAGATCAGGCTGAGGAGCGAGGCCGACGAGAGGAGATCAGGCTGAGGAGCGAGGCCGACGAGAGGAGATCAGGCTGAGGAGCGAGGCCGACGAGAGGACCGAGAGGAGATCAGGCTGAGGACCGAGGCCGACGAGAGGAGATCAGGCTGAGGACCGAGGCCGACGAGAGGAGATCAGGCTGAGGAGCGAGGCCGACGAGAGGAGATCAGGCTGAGGAGCGAGGCCGACGAGAGGACCGAGAGGAGATCAGGCTGAGGACCGAGGCCGACGAGAGGACCGAGAGGAGATCAGGCTGAGGACCGAGGCCGACGAGAGGACCGAGAGGAGATCAGGCTGAGGACCGACGCGAGGATGGAGAGGAGATCAGTCTGAGTACGGGGAAGACACAGATGTGAGGACGGAGAAGAGAATGGTGCGAGGAAGGAGAGGAGGCCGACACGAGGACGGAGAGAAATCAGTGAAACGTCATAGAGTATAAATGATTGACTACAAGAGCCTGACCTCAGCGGGCTAATGGTCTGCAGGTTTCTGATGAAATGGTGAAATGATGAAATTCACACAATATGGATCCGCTCGTAATTTAAATTTTTTAACTTTGCTTTTAGGGGCGATTCGGAATCCAGACCTCATTTGATTCAAGATTTTACTTTCCAATGACTGTCGATGTGTCATTGTGTTCAAAGAATGACAACTAACTCTGCATGACTGAGCACATAGGGAAGGTTGTCAGTCACTGAGCAGGACCACCCACCCGACATCTATACACCAGATTACATGGTGACAGGTTCTCTGTATATATAATCTGCTCAGCTCCTCCTGCTCTATAACATACTGCCTGCAGATTACATGGTGACAGGTTCTCTTTATATATAATCTGCTCAGCTCCTCCTGCTCTATAACATACTGCCTGCAGATTACATGGTGACAGGTTCTCTTTATATATAATCTTCTCAGCTCCTCCTGCTCTATAACACACTGCCTGCAGATTACATGGTGACAGGTTCTCTTTATATATAATCTGCTCAGCTCCTCCTGCTCTATAACACACTGCCTGCAGATTACACGGTGACAGGTTCTCTTTATATATAATCTGCTCAGCTCCTCCTGCTCTATAACACACTGCCTGCAGATTACATGGTGACAGGATCTCTTTATATATAATCTGCTCAGCTCCTCCTGCTCTATAACACACTTCCTGCAGATTACATGGTGACAGGTTCTCTTTATATATACTCTGCTCAGCTCCTCCTGCTCTATAACACACCGCCTGCATATTACATGGTGACAGGTTCTCTTTATATATAATCTGCTCAGCTCCTCCTGCTCTATAACACACTACCTGCAGATTACATGGTGACAGGTTCTCTTTATATATAATCTTCTCAGCTCCTCCTGCTCTATAACACACTGCCTGCAGATTACATGGTGACAGGTTCTCTTTATATATAAT
Source organism: Rhinella marina (assembly GCA_900303285.1). Lineage (NCBI taxonomy): Eukaryota > Metazoa > Chordata > Amphibia > Anura > Bufonidae > Rhinella > Rhinella marina. The sequence continues at coordinate 14,561 of ONZH01029565.1, read as the reverse complement.
CTGCTCAGCTCCTCCTGCTCTATAACACACTGCCTGCAGATTACATGGTGACAGGTTCTCTTTATATATAATCTGCTCAGCTCCTCCTGCTCTATAACACACTGCCTGCAGATTACATGGTGACAGGTTCTCTTTATATATAATCTGCTCAGCTCCTCTTGCTCTATAACACACTGCCTGCAGATTACACGGTGACAGGTTCTCTTTATATATAATCTGCTCAGCTCCTCCTGCTCTATAACACACGGCTCTTAATCTACCCTCTGTCCCGTGCCTGGCGTCCTCTGTTCAGCGATACACGCTGCTGGGAACGTTGCTGGTTCAGCGTGTTATTCGGGTGTGCGAATTTTCTCCTTCCCCTGTATCACAGTATAGAGTTCCGAGTATCAATAGTTCCTCTTCGGATCCGTTCTTAATCAGGGAGAAGTTGAACAATAATGTAAATATATTTTCTTTATCTTTCCTTCTTTTTGGTGTGAGCCGGCTCAATGAGGGTCCTTTAGGCTAAACACACACTAGACGCGTTTCGGTGCCTTCTGCACCTTCCTCAGTAGTTGTGTTTGCCATTTCCTCCCCCTGCTTTAAATACTCTTTTAATCACCTAAATCAGGACACCTGAATTCTTTTTAGTCATTGCTCAAAATTACAGTGATTTCATTTTTCTTTTCAATATCTGTTCCACCACACTTTTCACAAAGATATTTACCAAACTTCTACATAGATATATCGCATAATTATCAGTTATGCGTTTTTATTGCGATTTTTTTCACCATATTGCGTTTTTTTCTATAAAAGCGTTTTTTTCTCCTAACAAATCAGTTTCATATGCTTATATGTTGTAATAACTTTAATTGTTCAAATATTCCTTTATACAATTAATATGAGGAAGCCATGCACATTCAGTACATTACACATAATAAAAGAAGGGAAGAAGGGTTGAAGGTTTACTTCCAGAATGATATTGAGGGGGGGAGATGATTGGAAGATGAATCAGAGTGTTGATATTACTCACAACCCCTCCGATACCTTGTTCCTACCATCTCCCCCCCTCCAATCTAGAGGAACCCAAAAATCTCAAGATCAGCATTCAGTCCTTGTGGTGCTAATGACCCAAATTCATAAATCTTCCTGGATTCAGCTCTTGACATTTGTATAATGTAATTACCTCCTCTCCAATGTGGTTTAACCTTTTCTATGGCTGTAAATTTAATTCCCTTGGGATCTCTATTATGTTGTTCCTTATAATGTTTATGCTTCTCATATCCTTTACGTATATTGTTAATATGTTCTGCAATTCTCTCTTTTAGAGTCCTTTTTGTCCTCCCCACATACTGTTTGCCACAAGGGCACTCAATCACGTAGATGACCCCCATCGAGTTGCAGGTAAGAAACTCTTTAATATCAACCTTATAATTATTTACTGTTGACCGTATTGTACTAATTTTCCTTTGTATGGATGTTAATTTGCAGTTACTGCATTTTCCACACTTATAAAAACCTTTCAGATTTGTCCATCCCCTTTTCACATCTTTCTTTGTTTCATATTGTTTTACTGTATTCGCTACCTTTAAACTCAATGATGTTGATCTGGTATATGTTATAGTTGGATATTTTGGTAACAAGTCTCCTATCATCTTATCATTTAGCAATAGATACCAATATTTTTTTATAATTTTCTCTACTTTTTTATACTGAACATTAAATGGAAGTATCAATCTTATCACATCCTGTTCTCCTGTGTTTATTTTACTATTCTTCCCTTTTATTTCAAAAAAAATTTTTCTATCCATATTATTAACCATTTCAAATGACTTTTCTACTACATTAATCGGGTAGTCTTTACTTATAAATTCCTTTTTCATTTTTATCGCTTCTTTTTGGAATTCCGAATCCAGCGTACAGTTCCTCTTAATTCGTCGGAACTGATTGGTAGGGATATGCATTAGCCACCTTGGGAGGTGGCAACTCGAAAACAGTATATAACTGTTTCGCGCCACCTCCTTTTGGTAGGTACTGCATACCAATTTTTCATTATCCACATATATTTGGAGATCCAAAAATTCTATCTTCATCTTATTTATTTTTGGTGTAAAACATAATCCTTTATCATTTTTATTCAATATTTTTAGGAATTCCTCAAGTTTTTCTTCTCCCTTATCCCAAATGAAAAAAATGTCATCAATAAAGCGCCGCCAGGATACCAGACCGTTCCCCAGCCACATCTGCACATTGTCTAACTCCCACTTAGACATGAACAGATTTGCGTAGCTGGGGGCGAATCTGGTACCCATGGCGGTGCCAGTTATGTGTAAATAAAAATCTTTATCAAAATAAAAATAGTTGTGATTAAGTATGAAATAGATCCCTTGTAAAATAAATTGGATCTGATCTTCAGCCATATTTCCACTTAATTGTAACATTTCTTTTATTGCTTCAATTCCCTGATCATGTTTTATTACCGTATATAGGGACGTTACATCTAAAGTTCCCAAAATCCATTCTGATTTATATTCAAGGTTTTCAATCATCTTAATAATCTGTGTAGAATCCTTGATATATGAGAATGTAGTTTTTACTATTGGTTGTAATAACCTATCCACATACTGGGATAGGATGGATGTTACTGACCCTATCCCGGAAATAATAGGTCGCCCTGGAGGTTTAATAGGGTCCTTATGGATTTTTGGGATCGTATAAAATACCGGTAATCTACATTCTGTATTTATTATACATTTATATTCCCTCTCATACAGAATTCCTCCGTTCAGGCCTCTTTTACATAATTCTTCTAACATCTGATAATTATTTGTTGGATCCTTTTGCAGTTTCCTGTAAGTTGTGATATCTTGTAATTGTCTCCTACATTCCTCTAAATACTGGTTGGTATCTTGAATCACTACCGCCCCCCCCTTATCTGCGGGGCGGATCGTTATTTCCTCCATCTTTTCCAGTTGGGGTTGGAGGGGTTGTGAGTAATATCAACACTCTGATTCATCTTCCAATCATCTCCCCCCCTCAATATCATTCTGGAAGTAAACCTTCAACCCTTCTTCCCTTCTTTTATTATGTGTAATATACTGAATGTGCATGGCTTCCTCATATTAATTGTATAAAGGAATATTTGAACAATTAAAGTTATTACAACATATAAGCATATGAAACTGATTTGTTAGGAGAAAAAAACGCTTTTATAGAAAAAAACGCAATATGGTGAAAAAAATCGCAATAAAAACGCATAACTGATAATTATGGGTTATATCTATGTAGAAGTTTGGTAAATATCTTTGTGAAAAGTGTGGTGGAACAGATATTGAAAAGAAAAATGAAATCACTGTAATTTTGAGCAATGACTAAAAAGAATTCAGGTGTCCTGATTTAGGTGATTAAAAGAGTATTTAAAGCAGGGGGAGGAAATGGCAAACACAACTACTGAGGAAGGTGCAGAAGGCACCGAAACGCGTCTAGTGTGTGTTTAGCCTAAAGGACCCTCATTGAGCCGGCTCACACCAAAAAGAAGGAAAGATAAAGAAAATATATTTACATTATTGTTCAACTTCTCCCTGATTAAGAACGGATCCGAAGAGGAACTATTGATACTCGGAACTCTATACTGTGATACAGGGGAAGGAGAAAATTCGCACACCCGAATAACACGCTGAACCAGCAACGTTCCCAGCAGCGTGTATCGCTGAACAGAGGACGCCAGGCACGGGACAGAGGTAAGTGCACAACCCGGAGAACCTAACTCCCCCTCTCCTGGACTAACTCTTACTAGTGGAAGCTGAAATTCATTATTGAAGTGCTTTTAACACACATCTCTTTGTTGAAATATTCAGCGAAAAATATCAATCAGGATGTACTGATAGAGTATAACAGTCATAAAGACTCATTCCTGGAGGGGACCCCTGTTTTAGGTTATTAATAACAGTATATTGGGACATCTATTATACCAAAGATATTAACCACACTAATATTACTAATCAGTGTTTCTTAATGTTCATGTTTTTATTATGTAATATACGTGTATTACTTTTATTTTTATGATATACCGTATTTTTCGCCCTATAAGACGCACTTTTTTTCCCCCAAAAGAAGGGGGGAAAATGCGGTGCGTCTTATAGGGCGAATACAAGTGAGCGCTTCCATAAGGAAGCGCTCACTTGTACATAGGGACCCCCATCAGACCTCAGATCAGCCCACCCAGCCACTTATAATAATCTTACTTACCTGTCCTGCCGCTGCCGCTGCCCTCTGGTCCGCGCTCCGCTCTCTTCCCTCCCGGCGCGCACTATGACCTGACGCTGCAGCGTCAGCGTTAGGTCATAGTGCGCGGCCGGCAGGGAACAGAGCGGAGCGTGGATCGGAGGGCAGCGGCAGCGGCAGGACAGGTAAGTAAGATTATTATAAGTGGCTGGGTGGGCTGATCTGAGTCTATGGGGCAACAAAGACGCTGCTCTGAGGTCTGATGGGGGCACAAGAAGCTGCTCTGAGGTCATGATGGGGCACAATATGCTGATAGGTCTGAGGTCTGATCTGGGGCACATTCTGCTGATCTGAGGTCTGATGGGGCAGAAGCTGCTGTCTCAGGTCTGATGGGGCACAAGATGCTGCTCTGAGGTCTGATGGGGGCACAATATGCTGCTCTGAGGTCTGATGGGGGCACACAAGATGCTGATCTGAGGTCTGATGGGGCACAAGCTGATTCTGCACTGATCTGATGGGGGATTCTGCTGATCTGAGGTCTGATGGGGGCACATTCTGCTGATCTGAGGTCTGGTGGGGGCACATTCTGCTGATCTGAGGTCTGATGGGGCACATTCTGCTGATCTGAGGTCTGATGGGGGCACATTCTGCTGATCTGAGGTCTGATGGGGGCACATTCTGCTGATCTGAGGTCTGATGGGGGCACATTCTGATGATCTGAGGTATGATGGGGGCACATTCTGATGATCTGAGGTCTGATTGGGGCACATTCTGCTGATCTGAGGTCTGATGGGGGCACATTCTGATGATCTGAGGTCTGATTGGGGTACATTCTGCTGATCTGAGGTCGATGGGGAATTCTGCTGATCTGAGGTCTGATGGGGGCACAATATGCTGATCTGAGGTCTGATGGGGGCACATTCTGCTGATCTGAGGTCTGATGGGGGCACATACTGTTGATCTGAGGTCTGATGGGGGCACATTCTGCTGATCTGAGATCTGATGGGGGCACATTCTGCTGATCTGAGATCTGATGGGGCACATTCTGCTGATCTGAGGTCTGATGGGGGCACATTCTGCTGATCTGAGGTCTGATGGGGGCACAGTGGGCTGATCTGAGGTCTGGTGGGCACACAGTGAGATGGTATGGGGGCACAGGGGGCTGATATGGGGCCATAGTGGGCTGATCTGAGGTCTGTTGGGGGTCTGACATGGAGGGCTGATGGAGTTCTGACATGGAGGGCTAATAATGGGGTTTGATGTGATGTCCTGAAATTTATGGGCAGTCGGATAAGAGGATCTGCTGAAAAATATTTTTTTCTTATTTTCCTACTCTAAAACCTAGGTGCGTCTTATAGGGCGAAAAATACGGTACTTTTTTAATGTTCTGTGAAATAAATCTTATATGCGAATCCAGATTGGGTGAGTGCTTATCTATATTCTTCTAGTTGCAATTTTGTTGGTTTTTTTGGGTACCGAAGATAACACACCCCCTTTTGTTCCGGTTCACATAGTGAGTGCCACCAGTCCCAGTTTTATTAATCTCTTTAGATATAATCTGCTCAGCTCCTCCTGCTCTATAACACACTGCCTGCAGATTACACGGTGACAGGTTCTTTATATATAATCTGCTCAGCTCCTCCTGCTCTATAACACACTGCCTGCAGATTACATGGTGACAGGTTCTCTTTACATATAATCTGCTCAGCTCCTCCTGCTCTATAACACACTGCCTGCAGATTACATGGTGACAGGTTCTCTTTATATATAATCTGCTCAGCTCCTCCTGCTCTATAACACACACGATGACAGGTTCTCTTTATATATAATCTGCTCAGCTCCTCCTGCTCTATAACAACACTGGCCTGCAGATTACATGGTGACAGGTTCTCTTATATATAATCTGCTCAGCTCCTCCTGCTCTATAACACACTGCCTGCAGATTACATGGTGACAGGTTCTCTTTATATATAATCTGCTCAGCTCCTCCTGCTCTATAACACACTGCCTGCAGATTACATGGTGAACAGGTTCTCTTTATATATAATCTGCTCAGCTCCTCCTGCTCTATAACACACTGCCTGCAGATTACATGGTGACAGGTTCTCTTTTATATATAATCTGCTCAGCTCCTCCTGCTCTATAACACACTGCCTGCAGATTACATGGTGACAGGTTCTCTTTATATATAATCTGCTCAGCTCCTCCTGCTCTATAACACACTGCCTGCAGATTACATGGTGACAGGTTCTCTTTATATATAATCTGCTCAGCTCCTCCTGCTCTATAACACACTGCCTGCAGATTACATGGTGACAGGTTCTCTTTATATATAATCTGCTCAGCTCCTCCTGCTCTATAAACACACTGCCTGCAGATTACATGGTGACAGGTTCTCTTTATATATAATCTGCTCAGCTCCTCCTGCTCTATAACACACTGCCTGCAGATTACATGGTGACAGGTTCTCTGTATACATAATCTGCTCAGCTCCTCCTGCTCTATAAACACACTGCCTGCAGATTACATGGTGACAGGTTCTCTGTATACATAATATGCTCAGCTCCTCCTGCTCTATAACACACTGCCTGCAGATTACATGGTGACAGGTTCTCTTTATATATAATCTGCTCAGCTCCTCCTGCTCTATAACAGTCTGCCTGCAGATTACATGGTGACAGGTTCTCTTTATATATATAATCTGCTCAGCTCCTCCTGCTCTATAACACATCTGCCTGCAGATTACATGGTGACAGGTTCTCTTTATATATAATCTGCTCAGCTCCTCCTGCTCTATAACACACTGCCTGCAGATTACATGGTGACAGGTTCTCTTTATATATAATCTGCTCAGCTCCTCCTGCTCTATAACACACTGCCTGCAGATTACATGGTGACAGGTTCTCTGTATACATAATATGCTCAGCTCTTCCTGCTCTATAAACACACTGCCTGCAGATTACATGGTGACAGGTTCTCTTTATATATAATCTGCTCAGCTCCTCCTGCTCTATAACACACTGCCTGCAGATTACATGGTGACAGGTTCTCTGTATACATAATATGCTCAGCTCTTCCTGCTCTATAACACACTGCCTGTAGATTACATGGTGACAGGTTCTCATTATATATAATCTGCTCAGCTCCTCCTGCTCTATAACAGTCTGCCTGCAGATTACATGGTGACAGGTTCTCTTTATATATAATCTGCTCAGCTCCTCCTGCTCTATAACACACTGCCTGCAGATTACATGGTGACAGGTTCTCTGTATACATAATATGCTCAGCTCTTCCTGCTCTATAACACACTGCCTGCAGATTACATGGTGACAGGTTCTCTTTATATATAATCTGCTCAGCTCCTCCTGCTCTATAACACACTGCCTGCAGATTACATGGTGACAGGTTCTCTTTATATATAATCTGCTCAGCTCCTCCTGCTCTATCACCCCCATCTCATACAGTAACCCCGACCAGTACGCAGCTCCACAACCATCATCCATCACAGTAGTTCCCACTGGTTATAGGGATACAGACACGGGAGGGAAAGTCAGAGTTAAAAGGCTTCTGTTCAGAACATTTCTTTACCAGCAGAGTCCTCGCTGAGTGATGGATGGGAGCAGAACCAGCTATTTCTGCTTTAATGGCTGTGACCTCGGGGTCAATCACAAATAATATTACAGTCTCTGGCTGGCAGACGGCCATGACAGGTCAGGGCACACGCGCCCTTCTTATACCGAGATATTGCAGAGATGACAAGAGGTGATATGAACCACTGACTTGTAAGACAGAAAGTGACATCATGACAGATCGCCTGCTCAGATCCATGTCACTGTTCACCCTAACCACCTATGTAATGTAATCTCATGGAGACAGGAGACTGCCCACGCCAGGGAGCTGAGGAATGGATATGTATGATGTCAGCAACTGGTGGCATACCGAGAGAGAGCGGTGAGCGGAGAAAGAGATGTGCTGCTCCAGGAATGGGAGAGCTGGTCGTCAGTCAGTACACGGATAAGAATGGGTTAATCTAAAGGAACTCTGAGAGTAAAGAGAGAAGTGATCTGAAGTAAAGACATACTCTGCAGCTCCTCAGAGAGTAAAGAGAGATACTCTGCAGCTCCTCAGAGAGTAAAGAGAGATACTCTGCAGCTCCTCAGAGAGTAAAGAGAGATACTCTGCAGCTCCTCAGAGAGTAAAGAGACATACTCTGCAGCTCCTCAGAGAGTAAAGAGACATACTCTGCAGCTCCTCAGAGAGTAAAGAGAGAGAGTAAAGAGAGATACTCTGCAGCTCCTCAGAGAGTAAAGAGAGATACTCTGCAAGCTCCTCTCAGAGAGTAAAGAGAGATACTCTGCAGCTCCTCAGAGAGTAAAGAGAGATACTCTGCAGCTCCTCAGAGAGTAAGAGAGAGACTCTACTCTGCAGCTCCTCAGAGAGTAAAGAGATATCACTCTCACTCTCTGCAGCTCTCACTCTGAGCTCCTCAGAGAGTAAAGAGAGAGATACTCTGCAGCTCCTCAGAGAGTAAAGAGAGATACTCTGCAGCTCCTCAGAGAGTAAAGAGAGATACTCTGCAGCTCCTCAGAGAGTAAAGAGAGATACTCTGCAGCTCCTCAGAGAGTAAAGAGAGATACTCTGCAGCTCCTCAGAGAGTAAAGAGACATACTCTGCAGCTCCTCAGAGAGTAAAGAGAGATACTCTGCAGCTCCTCAGAGAGTAAAGAGAGATACTCTGCAGCTCCTCAGAGAGTAAAGAGAGATACTCTGCAGCTCCTCAGAGAGTAAAGAGACATACTCTGCAGCTCCTCAGAGAGTAAAGGTAAAGAGAGTACTCTGCAGCCTCCTCAGAGAGTAAAGAGAGATACTCTGCAGCTCCTCAGAGAGTAAAGAGACATACTCTGCAGCTCCTCTCTCTGCAGCTCCTCAGAGAGTAAAGAGAGATACTCTGCAGCTCCTCAGAGAGACTCTGAGTCAGAAGAGAGATACTCTGAGACCTCCTCAGCTCCTCAGAGAGTAAAGAGACATACTCTGCACCTCCTCAGCTCCTCAGAGAGTAAAGAGAGATACTCTGCAGCTCCTCAGAGAGTAAAGAGACATACTCTGCACCTCCTCAGAGAGTAAAAGAGACATACTCTGCAGCTCTCCTCAGAGAGTAAAGAGACATACTCTGCAGCTCCTCAGAGAGTAAAGAGAGCTCCTCAGAGATACTCTGCAAGCTCCTCAGAGAGTAAAAAGAGAGATACTCTGCAGCTCCTCAGAGAGTAAAGAGACATACTCTGCAGCTCCTCAGAGAGTAAAAAGAGAGATACTCTGCAGCTCCTCAGAGAGTAAAGAGAGATAACTCTGCTCCTCAGCTCCTCAGAGAGTAAAAAGAGACATACTCTGCAGCTCCTCAGAAAGTAAAAAGAGACATACTCTGCAGCTCCTCAGAAAGTAAAAAGAGACATACTCTGCAGCTCCTCAGAGAGTAAAAAGAGACATGCTCTGCAGCTCCTCAGAGAGTAAAAGAGATAATCTGCAGCTCCTCAGAGAGTAAAGAGATAATCTGCAGCTCCCTCAGAGTAAAGAGAGATAATCTGCAGCTCCTCAGAGAGTAAAGAGAGAGATACTCTGCAGCTCCTCAGAGTAAAGAGAGATAATCTGCAGCTCCTCAGAGAGTAAAAAGAGACATACTCTGCAGCTCCTCAGAGAGTAAAAAGAGACATAGTCCTGCAGCTCCTCAGAAAGTAAAAAAGAGACATACTCTGCAGCTCCTCAGAGAGTAAAAAGAGACATACTCTGCAGCTCCTCAGAAGTAAAAAGAGACATACTCTGTAGCTCCTCAGAGAGTAAAGATACATACTCTGCAGCTCCTCAGAGAGTAAAAAGAGATAATCTGCAGCTCCTCAGAGAGTAAAGAGAGATACTCTGCAGCTCCTCAGAGAGTAAAAAGAGACATACTCTGGCAGCTCCTCAGAGAGTAAAAAGAGACATACTCTGTAGCTCCTCAGAGAGTAAAAAGAGACATACTCTGCAGCTCCTCAGAAATTAAAAAGAGACATACTCTGCAGCTCCTCAGAAAGTAAAAAGAGACATACTCTGGCAGCTCCTCCGAGAGTAAAAAGAGACATACTCTGCAGCTCCTCAGAGAGTAAAGAGAGATAATCTGCAGCTCCTCAGAGAGTAAAGAGAGATAATCTGCAGCTCCTCAGAGAGTAAAGAGAGATAATCTGCAGCTCCTCAGAGAGTAAAGAGAGAGAATCTGCAGCTCCTCAGAGAGTACAAAGAGAGATAATCTGCAGCTCCTCAGAGAGTAAAAAGAGAGATAATCTGCAGCTCCTCAGAGAGTAAAAAGAGATAATCTGCAGCTCTTCAGAAAGTAAAGAGAGATAATCTGCAGCTCCTCAGAGGAGTAAAATGATACCCATTGAGGGATATGTGTGCAGACAGCCTATCACACCTTACATACCCACCAAGGGATATGTGTACAGACAGCCTATCACACCTTATATACCCACCAAGGGATATGTGTGCAGACAGCCTATCACACCTTATATACCCACCGAGGGATATGTGTGCAGACAGCCTATCACACCTTATATACCCACCGAGGGATATGTGTGCAGACAGCCTATCACATCTTATATACCCACCGAGGGATATGTGTGCAGACAGCCTATCATCACATCTTATATACCCACCGAGGGATATGTGTGCAGACAGACAGCCTATCACATCTTATATACCCACCGAGGGATATGTGTGCAGACAGCCTATCACACCTTATATACCCACCGAGGGATATGTGTGCAGACAGCCTATCACACCTTATATACCCACCGAGGGATATGTGTGCAGACAGCCTATCACACCTTATATACCCACCGAGGGATATGTGTGCAGACAGCCTATCACACCTTATATACCCACCGAGGGATATGTGTGCAGACAGCCTATCACACCTTATATACCCACCGAGGGATATGTGTACAGACAGCCTATCACATCTTATATACCCACCAGAGGGATATGTGTGCAGACAGCCTATCACACACCTTATATACCCACCGAGGGATATGTGTTGCAGACAGCCTATCACATCTTATATACCCACCGAGGGATATGTGTGCAGACAGCCTATCACAGACACCTTATATACCCACCGAGGGATATGTGTGCAGACAGCCTATCACACCTTATATACCCACCGAGGGATATGTGTGCAGACAGCCTATCACACATCTTATATACCCACCGAGGGATATGTGTGCAGACAGCCTATCACACATTCTTATATACCCACCGAGGGATATGTGTGCAGACAGCCTATCACACCTTATATACCCACCGAGGGATATGTGTGCAAGACAGCCTATCACACCTTATATACCCACCGAGGGATATGTGTGCAGACAGCCTATCACCATCTTATATACCCACCGAGGGATATGTGTACAGACAGCCTATCACACCCCTTATATACCCACCGAGGGATATGTGTGCAGACAGCCTATCACATCTTATATACCCACCGAGGGATATGTGTTGCAGACAGCCTATCACACCTTATATACCCACCGAGGGATATGTGTGCAGACAGCCTATCATCACACCTTATATACCCACCGAGGGATATGTGTGCAGACAGCCTATCACACCTTATATACCCACCGAGGGATATGTGTGCAGACAGCCTATCACACCTTATATACCCACCGAGGGATATGTGTGCAGACAGACAGCCTATCACACCCCTTATATACCCACCGAGGGATATGTGTGCAGACAGCCTATCACACCTTATATACCCACCGAGGGATATGTGTGCAGACAGCCTATCACACCTTATATACCCACCGAGGGATATGTGTGTGCAGACAGCCTATCACATCTTATATACCCACCGAGGGATATGTGTGCAGACAGCCTATCACACCTTATATACCCACCGAGGGATATGTGTGCAGACAGCCTATCATCACACCTTATATACCCACCGAGGGATATGTGTGCAGACAGCCTATCACATCTTATATACCCACCGAGGGATATGTGTGCAGACAGCCTATCACACCTTATATACCCACCGAGGGATATGTGTGCAGACAGCCTATCACACCTTATATACCACCGAGGGATATGTGTGCAGACAGCCTATCACACCTTATATATACCCACCGAGGGATATGTGTGCAGACAGCCTATCACACACCTTATATACCCACCGAGGGATATGTGTGCAGACAGCCTATCACACACCTTATATACCCACCGAGGGATATGTGTTGCAGACAGCCTATCACACATCTTATATACCCACCGAGGGATATGTGTGCAGACAGCCTATCACACATCTTATATACCCACCGAGGGATATGTGTGCAGACAGCCTATCACACCTTATATACCCACCGAGGGATATGTGTGCAGACAGCCTATCACACCTTATATACCCACCGAGGGATATGTGTGCAGACAGCCTATCACACACCTTATATACCCACCGAGGGATATGTGTGCAGACAGCCTATCACACCTTATATTACCCACCGAGGGATATGTGTGCAGACAGCCTATCACACATCTTATATACCCACCGAGGGATATGTGTGCAGACAGCCTATCACACCTTATATACCCACCGAGGGATATGTGTGCAGACAGCCTATCACACACCTTATATACCCACCGAGGGATATGTGTGCAGACAGCCTATCACACCTTATATACCCACCGAGGGATATGTGTGCAGACAGCCTATCACACCTTATATAACCCACCGAGGGATATGTGTGCAGACAGCCTATCACATCTTATATACCCACCGAGGGATATGTGTGCAGACAGCCTATCACACCCCTTATATACCCACCGAGGGATATGTGTGCAGACAGCCTATCACACCTTATATACCCACCGAGGATATGTGTGCAGACAGCCTATCACACCTTATATACCCACCGAGGGATATGTGTGCAGACAGCCTATCACACCTTATATACCCACCGAGGGATATGTGTGCAGACAGCCTATCACACCTTATATACCCACCGAGGGATATGTGTGCAGACAGCCTATCACATCTTATATACCCACCGAGGGATATGTGTGCAGACAGCCTATCACATCTTATATACCCACCGAGGGATATGTGTGCAGACAGCCTATCACAGACCTTATATACCCACCGAGGGATATGTGTGCAGACAGCCTATCACACCACCTTATATACCCACCGAGGGATATGTGTGTGCAGACAGCCTATCACACCTTATATACCCACCGAGGGATATGTGTGCAGACAGCCTATCACACCTTATATACCCACCGAGGGATATGTGTGCAGACAGCCTATCAAACACCTTATATACCCACCGAGGGATATGTGTGCAGACAGCCTATCACACCTTATATACCCACCGAGGGATATGTGTGCAGACAGCCTATCACACACTTTTATATACCCACCGAGGGATATGTGTGCAGACAGCCTATCACACATCTTATATACCCACCGAGGGATATGTGTGCAGACAGCCTATCACACCTTATATACCCACCGAGGGATATGTGTGCAGGACAGCCTATCACACCTTATATACCCACCGAGGGATATGTGTGCAGACAGCCTATCACACCTTATATACCCACCGAGGGATATGTGTGCAGACAGCCTATATCACACACCTTATATACCCACCGAGGGATATGTGTGCAGACAGCCTATCACACCTTATATACCCACCGAGGGATATGTGTGCAGACAGCCTATCACACATCTTATATACCCACCGGGGGATATGTGTGTGCAGACAGCCTATCACACCTTATATACCCACCGAGGGATATGTGTGCAGACAGCCTATCACACCTTATATACCCACCGAGGGATATGTGTGCAGACAGCCTATCACACATCTTATATACCCACCGGGATATGTGTGCAGACAGCCTATCACATCTTATATACCCACCGAGAGGATATGTGTGCAGACAGCCTATCACATCTTATATACCCACCGGGATATTTGTACAGACAGCCTTATATACCCACAGCTATATAATACCCACCGAGGATATGTGTGCAGACAGCCTATCACATCTTATATACCCACCGAGGGATATGTGTGCAGACAGCCTATCACACCCTTATATACCCACCGAGGGATATGTGTGCAGACAGCCTATCACACCTTATATACCCACCGAGGGATATGTGTGCAGACAGCCTATCACATCTTATATACCCACCGAGGGATATGTGTGCAGACAGCCTATCACACCTTATATACCCACCGAGGGATATGTGTGCAGACAGCCTATCACATCTTATATACCCACCGAGGGATATGTGTGCAGACAGCCTATCACACCTTA
>ONZH01029564.1:0-20879 GCA_900303285.1 Rhinella marina | reverse complement strand
TCCACATAGGTAATTGTAATTCCAAATGGGGTAAAAAATAGCAGCAAAGGTTCCTTAAAAAACCCTCTTTCAAGGGGCTCCCCAATAACCTGAAAAGGGGGAAAAAAGGGATGAGGCGCACGTATGCACAACTTGGTTAAAACTTTTTTTTTTGATGGGGGGGAGTGCTGACAATCCATGTCCATCTGGATGAGGACAAACGCAGGGCAACTAAGATAAAAACAAGCGCCAGTTTGCTCACCCTTCAAGTTAAGTCCACGTTGTGGCTCCCATAAAAGATGCAGGATCCTTACTTAAGGGCCAGCAGGTCCTCTTCACTGCTGCTGGAGCTAAAAGACATGAGAGGGCGCTCCTGCCTCATGAAAGCTACACTGGCTGCGGCAGCAGACCTCCACCGACCTCCCAGGGATGGTCTTGGTAGTGACCAGGCGGTCACACTGGCAAGGGCCGTGGCAACTTGGGCCTTGCCCTTTACCTTGTAGGGGGGCAGATCTTCCCGCCGGCATTCAAGGTGACAGAATCTCCGGCTGTAAGGGCTCTGGTAACGGTCTTCCGCCAGCGGCGGACTGTGCGGCCTGCACCTGCCATGGCAGTTGGTATTGTACCACCGATGGCTGATACACGAAACTGTTGGTGGTCATCTGTCTGATCCTGAAGGATCGGCGGCAGTGGCAAATCTGGTATCAGGGGTTCCAGCTGAGCTTGGGATTTCCCATCATTGGCCTCATGGGAACACCGAGCCTCTTCTGCGGCTTGGGCCTCCTCACTCCAGTCATCCGGGGCGCTGCAGGAGTAGCTGGTCGCTTAAGGAGTTTCACCCCAGTAGCAAAGGGGCCTTGGAGGCTCTTCATGGGGGTATACTCCACCTAATCCCCTGCATGGAGATTGTGGCGGATGGGCGGAAGATACAGCCGCTTTACAGAAAGGCGGTTCACATATAATTCTTCTGCCGTCTCCTCATCGGCGATAAAACCAACTCCCCGTTCGACAATGAACCACATAACGGTACCCTTTCTGCGCTCCAGCTTGGGGTCACCAGACTGTGGGTGCTCCAACACCTGCACAACACACTCCTCTACCAACTTTTTTTATTCCCAGAGGGTCAGGGCGTTCCGGGTGACAGCCTTGGGGACCATCGAATTTTGCCGAAGGGAGTAGTCCTTCCACGGCGGAGCGGGAACTCCTGCCGCCTCCGCCGTGTCAGCCAGCGGAGTGAACACCTCAGCGGGCACCTCAACTGACTTCTTAGGCTGCTGGACAGGTTGAGAGATGTAGATCTCCTCCGGTTCCTTCTCCTCATACGGGTTAGTGCCCCACACCATGCCTCCCCAGTCAGGGCCTCGCTGTGTCGCCATCTTAATTGCCTGAGTTGCCTCGTCTTCCTCTGGCACTGGAGAAGGGGCGGAGCTACCGGGGAGGAGTCTTCATCGCTAATTAATTGAATTCATATGCAACAGCGTATAGAGTAACTTATACGTAGCAATAGCGTATAATTTATAGGACAAACTACGTAGCGAATGCGTACAAAGCCGAAGCGAATCACCTAATATTCGGAATCCCTTTGCAGCTAAAAATTCCCAAGATTCGATACGAATCAACGAATCGACAAATCAATTCGCTCATCTCTAGCCCCGACGCTCTAGCTTACAGTGCAGTCTCAGTGCATTTCTATGAGATGTCAGTTCAGTTTCTCTCACTGCACTATTGCTTGTGAATGTTTTTTGCTTGTCAGCTTTTACAAGCAGGAGTTTAGGTAGAGCACTGTGATGCTGCACCTCATATGATACAGTGGAGATTCTGCACACTGCACACAAAGATAGTGTGCAAAGTATATTCTGCAGCTAATCATTGTACAGACTCACCTAATATATTTTTGCACTTTTGGTCACTTTGATAATGATATCTTCATTAACACTCTGTACATGGGAGGACATAATGAGAAACACAGAGGAATGATTTTGGTGGAGAGAAGAAGTGACCATCAGAAGGGATCTGATAGGAAATAACATAATCCTGTAGTTCACAAGAAGTCCTCCACACATGGGAGACTGATCTCCTGTCTACAAAGGAGAGTAAGTTATGGACTGGAGTCAGACTGGATGTGACATGACTAGGCTCAAAGGGCTCAAAATGTATGGCTGTAACTAAGCTGGTATGTAACAAAATTACACTGCTAGAATATTGGTGTGGAGTTACGTAGCCTTATGTGTCCAAAGGGAAAAAAAAGCCAAGTTGCTTCTTCAGGAAAATGAGGAAATGAGCCTGGTAAAATGGTAAAAAGAGGTATTGTTCTCTAATAAGATATACAGTATTACAAAGTTTGTTATGCCCCCCTATTACCATTACATTTTTGAAAGTTGCTTAATCAAACTACATATTTTTTATTTCTAATGTTCCCCTAACCTGGCTTGTTCCCATGTAAACATTGCATTTAAGTCATTGTTCAAGTGACTGTTCAGATTATATCTGGTTTTCCTGGGTTTATGGTACATTTTATGTATCCTAAGCTTCTGGTGCTTGCTGCAAGCTACACCACATCTATCTCAGGAGGTAGCAGTTCAATTAATTTACTGCAGCAAAGGACAGATCGCTGTACAAAGGCTAAAGAATGAATACCAGGGGAGTGCTGTAATTATATCCTTAGCGGGTTTTTAGCCCAAAGTCGGTTAGTTAGCACATTGGGGCCACACTTGCTAATCCATAAAATTTCCTTTACTCAAGAGAATTGAGTCTCGTGTCATCTATCTGTTCTGAATTAACCGGTGTAACAATATGTAGTTAGCGGCTGTCACGAACCAGCAGGTTTGTATCCACGGTTGCTCGCGCCCTACCTCCTCTAAGTGAAACCCCTTGTTCTTCACAATTACCTCTGATGGTGGGGATAGACTTTCCAAGGGGAACACCAGGTTGCTATCTCCTGAGGAGGGTGGGGACATGAGGAGGGTGGGGACATGAGGCAGCTGGTCCAGGGGGACCCGGAGATACCTGCGAAGGTACCAGGGTATAGTTACATAGTTACATAGTTAATACGGTTGAAAAAAGACACATGTCCATCAAGTTCAACCAAGGGAGGGGGTAGGAGTGATGAAGGGGAGGGGGACTGGTAACCTTAAGACATGACTCTACATTTCTTAATATGTGGTGACCTTCTTTTTCTCTAAGAATTTATCTAAGCCTGTTTTGAAGCCCTCAGCTGTCTTTGCTGTGACCAGCTCCTGCGGTAGACTGTTCCACAGATTCACAGTTCTTATAGTAAAGAAGGCTTGTTGCCCCTGGAGTCTGAACCTTTGCTTCTACAGGCGGAGGCAGTGCCCCCTTGTCTTTTGAGGGGATTTTACCTGGAACAGTTTTTCACCATATTTTTTGTATGGGCCATTTACATACTTATACAGGTTGATCATGTCCCCCCTTATACGTCTCTTCTCAAGACTAAACAAGTTTAACTCCTTCAATCTTTCTTCATAGCTAAGATGCTCTATGCCCCTTATCAGTTTAGTTGCCCGTCTCTGCACCCTTTCCAGCTCCAGGACATCCTTTCTATAAACCGGAGCCCAGAACTGAACAGCATATTCCAGATGAGGCCGTACTAATGCTTTATACAGTGGTAATATGACATCCCTGTCCCGCGAGTCCATGCCTCTTTTAATACATGACAATATCCTGCTGGCCTTAGAAGCAGCCGATTGACATTGCATGCTATTCTGCAGTCTATGGTCTACAAGGACACCCAGATCCTTCTCTACAAGTGACTCTCCCAGTGTTACTCCCCCTAGGACATAGGAGGCATGCAAGTTGTTAGTACCCAGAAGCATAACTTTACATTTATCCACATTGAACCTCATCTGCCAAGAGGATGCCCAAACACTCAGTGTGTCCAAGTCAGCTTGTAACTTCTGCACATCTTCCATAGACTGGACTCTACTACAAAGCTTAGTGTCATCTGCAAAAATTGAAACAGTGCTGTTAATTCCTCCCTCTATATCATTAATAAATAAATTAAATAAAAGTGGACCCAGCACTGAACCTTGGGGTACACCACTTATAACTGGGGACCATTCAGAGTAGGAATCATTCACCACCACTCGCTGAGTACGCTCCTTCAGCCAGTTCTCAATCCAGTTACAGAGTAGATTTTCTAATCCAACCGACCTTAATTTACCCATCAGTCGTCTATGAGGGACCGTGTCAAACGCTTTTGCAAAGTCCAAATATACAATATCCACAGCCACCCCTCTATCTAGACTTCTACTCACTTCTTCATAAAAACCAATCAGGTTAGTCTGACAGCTTCTGTCCTTAGTAAAACCATGCTGGTTATCACTTATAATACTATTATCTAAAACATATTCCTGTATATAGTCCCTTATTAGACCCTCAAAAAGTTTCCCCACAATGGACGTTAAGCTCACCGGTCTGTAATTCCCCGGGGATGACCTAGAGCCCTTCTTGAAGATGGGCACCACATTTGCTTTACGCCAGTCCCTTGGCACTATGCCAGTCACCAGAGAATCTTTGAATATTATATACAAGGGCAAAGAAATTACTGAACTAAGTTCCTTAAGAACTCTTGGGTGTAACCCATCCGGTCCTGGAGCCTTATTCACGTTTACTTTGTTTAACTTAGCTTTGACCATATCTATATTGAACCAGTTGAGTATATTACATGAAATATCACCAGCACTTACTCTACAGGCAGCAGCTCCCACCTCTTCATGTGTATATACAGAACTAAAGAACTCATTCAGTAGCTCCGCCTTTTCCTGATCCCCAGTAATCAATTCCCCATCACTGTTATTCAGGGGTCCTACATGCTCTGACCTAGGTTTTTTTGCATTTATATATTTGAAGAATTTTTTGGGATTGGTTTTGCTATCCCTGGCCACCAGCCTTTCATTTTGAACCTTTGCTGCTTTTATAGTCCTTTTACAATTTTTATTAACCCTTTTGTAGTTATTAAAGGCTATGACAGACCCCTCTGATTTGTATATTTTAAATGCCCTTTGTTTTTCATGTATTGCCCTTTTAACATCTGCATTAAGCCACGCAGGGTTTAATTTTAAGCGTTTGTATTTGTTCCCCCTAGGAATAAAGTCTGCAGTATAGTTACCCAGTGTAGATTTGAAGGTCTCCCATTTATCATCTGTGCCACTATTTGACAACAGCTGCTCCCAGTCTATGTCCTGGAGTGCGGCCCGTAATCCTGGGAAATTGGCCTTTTTAAAATTAAATGTTTTTGATCTCCCAGCATGTTTATGCTTTCTACACTTTAGGATAAAAGTAACTATATTGTGGTCACTATTACCAAGGTTTTCCCGAACAATTACCTCCTCAACTATCTCTGAATTGTTAGATATAACCAGATCCAACAGTGCATCACTTCTTGTTGGTTCTTCTACAAACTGGCCCAGAAAATTATCCTGCAATAAGTTAAGAAAATTTCTCTCCTTTGCAGTTGAAGCCGATCCATGACCCCAGTCAATACCAGGGAAGTTAAAATCTCCCATAATAACTACTGTACCCGCCTGGGCAGCCCGCTCTATTTGTCTATGCAGCTGATCCTCTATTTCCTCAGTGATGTTAGGGGGTCTATAAATTACACCAAAAATAATTCTTTCATTGTTAGTCTCCCCTTGTAATTCCACCCACACGGATTCTGCATTCACACAATCATCACCCACTATTGTCTCCTTCATACTCGCTTTTATACTACTTCTGACATAAAGACATACTCCTCCTCCTTTCCTAATCTCCCTATCCCTCTGAAACAGAGTATAACCCTGGAGATTGACAGCCCAGTCATGCGAAGAGTCCAGCCATGTCTCAGCAACTCCAACTATATCAATTTCCTCCTCCAGTACCATGACCTCAAGCTCAGCCATTTTGCCTGCTAGACTTCTGGCATTTGTGAACATACACTTTAAATTACCATGTGTTTTTGTACATTTAGGTTTAGAAATGTAATTTATTGATGTTTTCTGACTAGACATGTTTTTTCTGCTGATTTGTAACACATGGATCTCCTTATCCACTGCTGTTATCCTCCCCCCGTGGTCCACTTCTCCACCCACCACTCTGTTCTAACCACTCTTTAACCTATCTACCACTGCATGCTTTGCTTTATTTTCTGCTTGTCCTCCCCCCCACATCCCTAGTTTAAAAACTCAGCCACCCCCTCTAGGATTCTCTCCCCCAGCACAGCAGCCCCTCTTCCATTCAGGTGCAATTTATCCGCAGAATACAATTTGTACCCCAATGAAAAATCAGCCCAGTGCTCTAAGAACCCGAACCCTTCTCCCTTACACCAAGACTTGAGCCATGCATTCAACTCCCTCAGCTCCCGCTGTCTGTCCTGCGATGCGCATGGCACAGGCAGTATTCCTGAGAATACAACCTTGGAGGTCCATCCCTTCAGCTTGGCTCCTAGTTCTCTATAATTATTCTTAACAGACCTCCACCTACCATTAATTCTGTCGTTGGTGATGGTCAACAGGCCGGGTCGTATCCAGAAGAGGCAAAACAGGACCGAGGGATGAGGCAGAAGCAGAGTCAGACAGGCAAAGGGCCAGGGCAGGTGGCACAGGTACATAGTCAGGCAATCCGGATCAGCAACGAG
Organism: Rhinella marina; assembly: GCA_900303285.1. NCBI lineage: Eukaryota > Metazoa > Chordata > Amphibia > Anura > Bufonidae > Rhinella > Rhinella marina. Next base: position 14,266 of record ONZH01029564.1, on the reverse strand, counting down.
AGAGACGATACTGGCAGGCAGGGATCAGGCGAGTAGCGGAGTCTGGAAATTAGGACAGGTCAGCACACAGGAACATAAGCAGGATAACGCAAAACCTAGAGCAAGAATAGGACCTTGACACTGAGGCATCTTGGGAGAGGGCTGAGTAACTTAAATAGGTCCAAGGTTGGTCAATGAGGACACGTGACCAACCCACATAACCTAGAATGGTCACATGATCAAACAGCTCCAGCCCAGAGGGAGTGAGTAATTCAGGGCTGGATGGAAACTCTGGAGCGGATCATGGTGCAACAGCACTACACAGCCAGAGCTCAGAACTGCAGCGGTGAATGGAAACCACAAGCAGCAGCTCAACGCTGGACACGATGCCCAGAACGGTAGCGGTAAGCAGGGGTACAGCGGCTCACAGCAGCCACTGTTACAGGGGGAACCACCCCAGTGGACAGGTACATCAACTAAAACAGATATACACATGGCACACACAAGAGGCTCTACATTATACTTTAAAGGTACACTACCATCAATTTATTTTATATGTTAATATTTTATTTCATTTATTTATTTTACGAAAAAATGGATGCATGGATTTTTGGATATAATTTTTTTTAAGTGACTTTATGCAGTCCACTTTCTGTCCCAACTCTTTAGTGAAAACTGTCCTCTGATAAGTTCAGTGCTCTTCTGTGTTTGTGAGGGAGAAACAAGCAGGAAGCAGGAAAGACAGGATGAAGCTGCGTTACAAAACATACATTGAGACTTTATAGCGTAGGAGTACGGTGTGCTGACACTCTGTCACATCTGTTTCTGAAGAGCTAGACGTGGCAGAGAGTTGGGGAATCTAGACCACATCAGAGGTGTAAAAGGAACCAAAATAGAAGACAACCCGTGGCTGGCACATCAGCTATAACAGGTGTACACAAGAGCCTTTATATCATTCTTTACAGCAACACTACAGAAAGAAAGTACAAAAAAATTAATCAGCTCTTCCCTCTTTATTGCCATTATTTCCTTAGTCATATTCTGCCTTATATGTCAATTAAAACAGAAATATATACAGGATAATTAAATCTCTCCTCACAGGAGCTCAGCCATGAATCTCCTCCTCTGTCATATGTCTGGCTGTAAAACAATGCGTTGCAGTAGGAGCCTTGCTATTGTGTCCCCAGTAGTTGTCACAAGAAGGGTTGTCTCACTTCAGCAAATGGCATTTATCATGTACAGAATGATAATGCAAGGCAATTACTAATGTATTGTCATTATCCTTTTTTGCTTCTTTTGCTGGCTGGATTAATTTTTACATCACATTATACGTTGCTCATTTCTATGATTATGACCACCCAGCAATCCCTTTGTGATGGTACGCTTGCACACTATAGGAAAAAACATGTACGTTTCCATGATATGGAGTAATTATGTAGTAATGAAGGGTATACGAGTAACCAGATTTTTCTGTGTATCAGTGTCCTGTTTGCGGTACGTCCCGAGCACCCGAGCATAATGTTAGTCATTGGGACTAAACCAGGCCGCTCGGAAGACGGGAGGGTGTCTGGTTAATAGAAAAAGGTCAGCATCGCGACTTCTCCACTTATACTCCTTTCACTCGTAAAAGTATTCTAATTAACTGAATTTGTACGCATTAGCGCACAATGCATACACATTAGCATACAAATTCGTACGCATTAGCGTACAATGTGTAAATTAAATGTCTGGGTTTATCGAATTGAGGTATTCGTGAAACGCCTGTAATGAGGACTCATTTCCAGCCCAAATGAGGAAGATGTCATCTATGTATCTCCACCACCCCAGTACATGGCTGAAGTGGTGGGACACATAGACGCATCTATCCTCTAGATCCGCCATATAAATATTTGCATACGTGAGCGCCATGTTGGACCCCATGGAGGTCCCACGCAATTGCAAATAAAATTGGCCCATGAAAGAAAAATAATTGTTCCTCAACAATTAATTAATTAATAGAGATGAGCGAACGTGCTCGTAACGAGCACTGTACCGCTCGGCTCCCATGCTCTCGGATGGGAGCCGGCAGCCGCTTCAGTCCTCCTCACCCGACGGAAGCGGCTGCCTGCGCCCATGCGAGCGCAGGGGAGCCGAGCGGTACAGTGCTCGTTACGAGCACGTTCGCTCATCTCTATTAATTGTAATTGTACAATGAAGATTCTACTTTCAGGAGAAAACTTACTGTTGTGTGAACATTGTTGAACTGCTGAAATGCCCCAGATGTGGTCAATTGAAGTGTATAAATTGACCGCATCGAACGAGGCCAAAGCAACCGCAGAAGACAAATGGATATTAGTAATCTTATCAAGAAAATCACTAGTATCCTTAATGTAAGATCTAGAATTAGTGGCATACTGTCATAGTATTCTGTCTATTAGGATAGCAATGTTAGAAAAAATAGACCCCCTTCCAGAAACTATGGGGCGTCCGGGTGGATTCTGTAATGACTTATGAATCTTAGGGAGTAGATACAGTAAAGGTGTTTTAGGGTGTCTAATTGTTAGGAAAGTGTGTAAACCCTCATCAATTAGACCACCAATCATGGCAGAATCCAGTACAGACTTGATATTTCTTGCAATTTCAAATTTAGGATCACCAGACATTTTTTTATAGACTAGTATGTCATTATGCTGACGTTCTGCTTCCATAATATATGAGGCTGTATCCATAAGAACCACCGCTCCCCCCTTATCTGCCAGTTTGATAGTTATGGCATTATTTTTGCTAAGTTCATTAATAGCAAGAAGGTCAGCCGATGACCTATTAGGATGGCATAATGAAAAATCATGTTTAGTTTTAAGCCCTTCTATGTCAATATTAACAGCTTGTATAAAAGTGTCAAGGGCCGAATCGCTGATCTGTGGAGTGAAGTCACTCCTGAGGCGCAAGTTAAAATCCTCAAGAGTGAGTTCAATCCGCGGGACCAGCGACCCCGAAACCCCCACTTTTTGTTCAGCAAACCACATTTTGAGTTTAATGTTATGATACAGTCGTTGTAAGTCTATTTCTAGATGGAACCAGTCTATGCCTGTAGAAGGACAAAAAGATAGCCCTTTGTTAAAGGGGTTATCCCACGAATAATGTAAAAAATGAAAATCAGACATTATAGAGTACATGACAACCTCTTTTTAACAAAGCTAGAACCAGCCCTGTACCTCACATGAATCCAGAGATCTCCCCATTCATTGCTCTGCTAGATTTATGCCAAGCTGACAACTCAGGGGGAGTGTCTTTTCTGCTGCAGCTCAGGGGGCGTGTCTCAGCTCTCCCTATCACAGCTCAGGAGACAGTTAAAAGTTGAAACAGAGCATGTGCGGCCTGCTCAGTGAATAGGTCAAAGAAATAAGAAATTAAGTGGTCCTATACAGACATTTTATTAAATAACTCAGTAGCTATACAAAATTTTTAATGACATGCAATTACAAAAGTATTCAGATCCAGGTGCTGGTTTGAAAATGGTAGAATATTTTTCGTGGGACAACCCCTTTAAATACTGACAATTGTGCGTCAGATAAAGGACGTGAAGAGATATTTACCACTGTTGTCTTTACACTGTTGTCTAAGTCCTCATCAGTAATCAGGGTTTTTTGCGTAGATTCCTTCCCTTGACAGGTCGTTGTTCCTTGTGATTTTCTCCACTTGCAGTGACGCCTCCCTCCTCGTCTGGTCCGTTTTGAGTATGGCCTGACTCTAAAAAAGATCTCTTTACGGTGGAAGGTTGTTGACTTTGTACAATGTTGGTTTTGGTTCTAGCATCACTGTACTGTTTATTGATAGTATTAGAGCTTGATAGTAGAGTTTTTCTCTTGTTGGGGTCATCCTGCCATGTGTAGATGTTTCCTCTTTGATAGTCATCAACATCTCTTTGCCACTTAGGAACTGTACAGTTAGATTGATAAGAGTCCCATTCCTGTTCAGATAATAACCCCTTGAGCTTTGTCTTCGTAACAGATTGTCTAGATTGAACCTCTGTTAATTCATGTTGCAAAAATTCCAGGTTAAGGTTATTTATTGGAGATTTGTATGAATCTCTGAGCAAACAGTGACACCATAGGGAATAGATTAGGTTTCAACAGTGAACGTATTCCCCTAGGGGTATGATGTTTTTTTTATAGCATTCTTCCAATGTTAATAAATGTAACTCCATAGACGCTATCTTCTTTGCATCAGCTTTATAAGCTTTTTTAAGATCAATAACCGTGGGAGTAGATATGAAGATTGGTTCACTCACCAGTCCCTGTAAAATATTCTCCTCATCCTGCTTGCTGTAGGTGAATACATCTGGAGGGTCTATAATGATAAAAGATTGAAAATAAAGTCTGTGCTCACTGTGTATGCCTGTAAATAATCAAAAATATAACAGCAGCACAGTAAATGTGTAGATGGGTGCAAAAATCCTCATATTTTAATGGTCCTCATATGGCCCTCTGGCAGCTCCACTGCCTCTCTCTATCTCTCTCTCTCTCTCTGTGTATATATATATATATATATATATATATATATATATATATATACTGTATATATATTTATATACTGTATCTGTGTGTGTGTGTTTTCTAACTAGCCATAGAAAATTGCATAGTGTCTAAAGTTGAGAACTGATGACGAAAAAAACATTTATTTCCTAATTTCCCTTTCATTTTAGGCTCCTGTAATTGAACAAGAGCTTTCAGTCTGGTCATTTCATGTGACTGCACATGGAGATCACATTGATGTGGATAAGAGCAAGAATGTTGTCCTTTTGCAATTGCACACGTGCATAATCCAAACTGATAAATTGATCTATAAACCAGGTGATATAGGTAAGGTCCAACAAGTATCACTTGTATTTGGGGTGTTAAGGGGTTAATCTTTTATATAATATGATGTTCATAGTGTGACTATAAGGATAAAAGATTCTGAACTAATCACCACAGTAACTTTTTTTTCAAGTACATGGCATTCCTATTTTTCACTCTAAATTTTCTGTAACAAATTTTGTTGTATGTGAAGGCACCCTAGAAATTACAAATATAGCAATATATCCAATAATAACCATTGCCAAAATCTTTAAAAAGTGAACTCAAGGAACTCCCAACCACTAGCAAGCAGAAAAGAATTTCCATACCACTACATACAGTAGAAGAGCTGATGAGAGAGCAAAATAAATGTTGGTTGAACCTGAACCCTGCATTAGCCTATTTTGCAGCCACAGATGAGGTGGACGTACTTGTGCTTGTTCCTCTCTAGTGAGGTCTGTGGGACTTATGAAGGCAGTAAAGTCAATACAGTCAGCAAGGCACTTAGACTTCATAAGAGACAGCCAGACACATGTCCAGCTTTTCTGGCTAAATTGTATCAGCAAGTAACCATTAGAAGACAGCGCTGGACACAGCAAGAAAAAACAGGGTGGGACAGATCAAAATAATAGGTTTCAGATAGGATGGTGGATGTTGAAGGCCCTTATCACAGCGTGTTTCACTGTGACACGGGTTGCTGTGTTGCTCACGTTTGTGGTCTAGCGTACTGGTTACGGGGGCTTCATTGTAGGACTGCCAGGGGTGACGTGTAGTAACAGCAACCTGTATGTTCTGTCTCTTCCTTGCTTTCCCCTCCATGTCTCCTGGTTTGGGGTTATTTTCTTGGTCTGGGTGTGATCACTAGGTGCTATCTAATCCTGTTAACTGTGGGCCTGAGGGTCAGCCTGTCTCTAGTCTTGCTGGGTGCAGGAGCTATGCACCTGACCTGGGTTATTCTATCTGCCCTGTCTGTGTGGCCACCTAGTAAGACATCAAGGTCACCTCGTCTGGTTCCGTGTCTGGTCTATTACCTGACCACCATGTGTCATCCTGCACATGGTGATCTGCCTGTCTTTGCAGCTCTGCTTCTGACTGCCATGTATCGGGGTCCAGGCATCTGCTTGTCTGCCTGTTTGAGTAACTCTGACGAAAAAGCCATGCATCTGTTCTGCATGGGGTCCAGGCAGCTGCTTGCATGCTGGTTCCCAATTGTCTTGTCTGTACTGTGTCCTCTGCAGTTTGTTCAGGTTCCAGTACGTGTGCCTGGGTTCCAGTCCTTGTTTGTGTGGACTATTGGTGTTTGCACAATCAGTCTCTGCAGATAAGTGGCCAAGTGCACTGGGACCATATTGGATGTGCGAACAGTGAGCCCTTGGCTAAGTTCATGCCCACCATCTGGGGCTCTGTAAAGAATGGGGATCACTGTGTCTCTGCCCTCTGGGTTTGGCCTCAACTAAAACTGGTGCACTTGGTCCAGTGGTAGTTCCTGCCACTGGTCCCTTACCTGCTGATCCAGATTCTGCTATGTCTGTATCTTCTTATTAAAGTATTCTGTTTAGGTCCTTGCCTTGTCTGTTGTTTTCTTGAGCTGTTCTAGTGGTTGGTATGACCTTCACTAGAACATGACAGCCCTTTAGAACCTCAAGATGGTGGAGTTCTCAGACATGTGTCTCCCATACTCTAGCCCTGTCCAGTGAAGAGATCCATCAGGTCTAGAGGTTTCCTTTAAAAGGGGTTATCATGGTGAGGCTGTAATACAGAGAACTACATGTTTCCAGGCAGGTAATCCCAACAAATCCTTATGTCTTGCCCTGTGTATTTCATTTCCCTAGCTACACTGCTACTACAACCATTACTTGGCTTTACACAAGATGATAAAAAAACATTGGGGTACACTTTATTAGGGTTAAAAAATGCATACGGTACCTTAAGTTGGTACCTGAGCACTCCTGGTGGGCAGTCACATGGGGCTGAAGAAAAGCCTACACCCACCTACTGTCTCCTGCCACAAGTGCAACTGCCCACAATCATAGCTTTTCACACCCAGGGAACAGGAGGACAGTCGGCTTGGGGGGAACAGGAGGACAGGCGGCTTGGGGGTGACAGGAGGACAGCCAGGTCAGGTTACTAAACATGCAATATACAATATTCCATTTTGGGGGGGAAAGTGTGTTGTATAGCCCAAAAAATATGTTTAAATTATGTCATTAACATTTACAACTTGTACTGCAAAAAGCAATCCCTAATATGGCTAAGGGAAAGGCCCACGGAAGAAGGAGAGTAAAAAAACATGAAACAGAGTGAAAAAATGAAACTTGTTTTATGATGCCCAGGATTTAAAGATCTTTCTCATAAGTCAATTTTTGATGCTTTTCTGACTTCTTTTATTACTGCTTTCAGTGAAGTTCCAGCTGATCTCTGTGGACCATCATATTCATGCTACCGATGAAACAGTAAGTGTTTTATTGACACAAAAAAGTACATTACACTTCACATGATGAGCCCAATCAAAGTGTAGTATATATCCCAAAATTGTACTAATAAAAACTAAAGATCATCCCACATAAAAAAATGAGCCCTCATACAGCTCAGTTGATTAAAGAAAAAAAAAAAAGATTATGTCCCAAAAGCCAAATGGATCTCCTTCCCTTCTGAGGCCTGCCATGTGCCCAGACAAATATGTATGACCAAATAAAGGGTATTTCCATAATATTCCTTGTGAAAATGACAAATTTTGAGTTAAAAATACTGTACATATTTTAGGAATTTAAATTAACTTTAACAGCCGAACTGTAAAAATTGTGGGTTAAAATGCCTACTGAACCCCAAGATCAGGGCCAGATTAAGGCTACCAGCAGTATGGAGCACAAAATTTATGATGGGGCACCCCCTCGCCGAAACTTACGCGAGGCCCTCCAGAACAATGTAACAAAGTTCCGTTGAGGGTTATGTTTGAATCCAGTTTCAAGAATTTAAATGTAACCCTTGAACGGAAAGCCCAGTGAAGGGCTAATAGTGATCTGAATATAGCCTTTGAAAAAATATCAACGAGATGTTACCAGTTGGGTGGGTGGAGGTCGCTGATACTGTCCAATCAGTGCTGACAGACTGAAAAGACGCACCCCAACTGGAAACAGCCAGTTGACTATTTATATAAAAATGACGCCATTGCGTCCGTCTGCTCTGTTGCCCGCAGCTCCGGATAGGCTCTGGCTCTGGCCTATCCGGGACTGCGGTGACCCGGGTCAGACGGATGCGACTATCTCACTGGCGGAAGTAGCCAGTGAGATAGTAGACAGCGGAGCACGTGAGCGCAAAGCTCCCGTGCTCCACTGTACCACCAGCAGCGGGGGGCGGCACCAGGGGCGCGGGGGGTAGGGTGGCCACACCCACAATCTGCTAAACCACGCCGCTCGTCGAGTAAGTGCCTGGCAAAAGAAAAAAAAAAAAAGTGGAAAACCTTAAGCTGAGCTGTGCTGGGGCTGGAGTGCTTGTTTGCTCTGGAGCTGACACTCCACATACAATAAGACATGAGCCAGAGGGAGCACAGCGCTGGCAGCATCACCACAGTCATTTAAACACAAGGATGAGGAAACCTTTTTCCTCTTTTTGGTGATGTGCACACTGATGTGCAGGTGTATGGTATGTGTCCACTGCAGCCAGTTCTCAGCATTAGATCACTGATTGGCTGCAGCAGTAACATACCATATACCGGCAAGTCCTTGCTGAAGAAACAGGTGACACATATTTGGATGGACATTACATTCACCAGCACCAGACATACCAGATGATACAGCAGCACATACCTCTTACATCCAGTGACGTCTTCCTGATGTAGATCTTCTCTTTTCTCATCTTCTCTATTTGGCCCACACCGCCATGACACTTCTTTCAGCCCCATCTTCTCTCTGCCACAAAGACATCATAGATTACCCACTTTTACTGTTATCCTGCTGCTGCCTAAAATACTGCACCCACTGTGCTCCCCAATGTCCCCAAATACTATACCGTGCCCCCATCCGACCTCACATCAGCCCGCTGTGCCTCCTTCAGACCTCAGATCAGCCCACAGTGCCTCCTTCAGACCTCAGATCAGCCCACAGTGCCTCCTTCAGACCTCACATCAGCCCACCGTGCCCCCATCAGACCTCACATCAGCCCACAGTGCCAGCATCAGACCTCAGATCAGCCCACTGTGCCCCCTTCAGACCTCAGATCAGCCCACTGTGCTTCCTTCAGACCTCACATCAGCCCACAGTGCCCCCTTCAGACCTCAGATCAGCCCACTGTGCTTCCTTCAGACCTCACATCAGCCCAATGTGCCCCCATCAGACCTCACATCAGCCCACAGTGCCCCCATCAGACATCAGATCAGCCCACTGTCCCCCATCAGACCTCGCATCAGCCCACTGTTCCCACTTCATACCTCAGATCAGCCCACAGTGCCCCCTTCAGACCTCAGATCAGCCCACAGTGCCCCCTTCAGACCTCAGATCAGCCCACAGTGCCCCCTTCAGACCTCAGATCAGCCCACAGTGCCCCCTTCAGACCTCAGATCAGCCCACAGTGCCCCCTTCAGACATCAGATCAGCCCACAGTGCCCCCTTCAGACCTCAGATCACCCTATAGTGCCCCCTTCAGACCTCAGATCACCCTATAGTGCCCCCTTCAGACCTCAGATCACCCTATAGTGCCCCTATAGACATCACATCAGCCTATAGTGCCCCCATTAGACCTCAGATCAGCCCACAGTGCCCCCTTCAGACCTCAGATCAGCCCACAGTGCCCCCTTCAGACCTCAGATCAGCCCACAGTGCCCCCTTCAGACCTCAGATCAGCCCACAGTGCCCCTTCAGACCTCAGATCAGCCCACAGTGCCTCCTTCAGACCTCAGATCAGCCCACTGTGCCCCCTTCAGACCTCAGATCAGCCCACTGTGCTTCCTTCAGACCTCAGATCAGCCCACAGTGCCTCCTTCAGACCTCAGATCAGCCCACAGTGCCTCCTTCAGACCTCAGATCAGCCCACAGTGCCTCCTTCAGACCTCACATCAGCCCACCGTGCCCCCACCAGACCTCACATCAGCCCACCGTGCCCCCATCAGACCTCACATCAGCCCACAGTGCCAGCATCAGACCAGTCCGCTGTGCCTCCTTAAGACCTCAGATCAGCCCACAGTGCCTCCTTCAGACCTCAGATCAGCCCACTGTGCCCCCTTCAGACCTCAGATCAGCCCACTGTGCTTCCTTCAGACCTCACATCAGCCCACAGTGCCCCCCTTCAGACCTCACATCAGCCCGCTGTGCTTCCTTCAGACCTCACATCAGCCCACAGTGCCCCCATCAGACATCAGATCAGCCCACTGTGCCCCCATCAGACCTCGCATCAGCCCACTGTGCCCCTTCAGACCTCAGATCGGCCCACAGTGCCCCCTTCAGACCTCAGATCAGCCCACAGTGCCCCCTTCAGACCTCAGATCAACCCACAGTGCCCCTTTCAGACCTCAGATCAGCCCACAGTGGCCCCTTCAGACCTCAGATCAGCCCACAGTGCCCCCATCAGACCTCAGATCAGCCCACAGTGCCCCCTTCAGACCTCAGATCACCCTATAGTGCCCCCTTCAGACCTCAGATCACCCTATAGTGCCCCCTTCAGACCTCACATCAGCCTATAGTGCCCCCATCAGACCTCAGATCAGCCCACAGTGCCCCCTCCAGACCTCAGATCACCCTATAGTGCCCCCTTCAGACCTCAGATCAACCTATAGTGCCCCCTTCAGACCTCAGATCACCCAATATTGCCCCCATCAGACATCAGATCAGCCCACAGTGCCCCCTTCAGACCTCAGATCAGCCCACAGTGCCCCCTTCAGACCTCAGATCAGCCCACAGTGCCCCCATCAGACATCAGATCAGCCCATAGTGCCCCCTTCAGACCTCAGATCACCCTATAGTGCCCCCTTCAGACCTCAGATCACCCTATAGTGCCCCCTTCAGACCTCAGATCACCCTATAGTGCCCCCTTCAGACCTCAGATCACCCTATAGTGCCCCCATAGACATCACATCAGCCTATAGTGCCCCATTCAGACCTCAGATCAGCCCACTGTTCCCCCATAAAAAAATAAATAAAAAAACTTACCTCTAGGCAGCTCTTCTGTCTTCACTGCCCGCGCTGCACTGTCACCTGACTGCGTGCAGCGTCAGGTCAGAGTGCGCGCACTACGTCCTGACGCCACACCAGTGAGGATAGTGCAGCGCAGGCAGCCGATGACCACCAATGAAGAAGGGAGCGCAGGAGCGCAGCTCCTGCGCTCCAGCAATGAGCGCTTCCATCTGTATTGATGGAAGCGCTCATTGCTTCCTGCGCCCCAACTGTAAAAAAGGAGGACTTCTGGCGCGGGGCCCCCCTGAAATCATTGGAGCCGGGGCCTGGAGCAGTAGCTCCAAATGCTCCAATTATAATCCGGCCCTGCCCAAGATGAATACTGTACTTTGAGGTATAGTTTACAAAATGGGGTATTTTGGAGGAATGTCTTTTGTTTTGTAATTGGTACTTTAAAATAACTGCAAACCTGAAATGGAGTCTGAAAAACACCCTTAAAAATGAGTCTGGATAAAGAATGTATTAAATTTGAAAATATTTCTTAAAAATTAAATTTCTTCTCAAATTTGTGCTAATTTTTGTGAAACACCTAAAGGGTCAACAAACTTCCTAAATTAAGTTTTGAATACTTCTAGAGCTTCAGTATTTAAATTTGGGTAATTTAAGTGGCCTGGCTTTTTAGGTCACTTAATGCCACTTCAGAACTCATATGGTCCCTAAAAAAGGAGCCATTTTTAGAAATGTTCTTGAAAATTTAAAAAATGCTTAATTTATAAGCCTTCCAGCATCAATAAAAAGTTTTTGAACAATGATGCCAAAATAAAGTACAAAGCAACATTAGCTATTTTGTGAGGTATTGCTAGATTAAAAGATGAAACTCAAATTTTTAAAATTGCTCATTTTTAACATTCTGGTAATTTTTTTATAAATGAAAACAAATATATTTTGATTAAAATTTACCACTAACATAAAGTACAAGGTGTCATGGAAAAAAAAACTCTTAAATCACTATGCTTCAACTAGTCAGGCTTACGTTGGGCCATCACTTTGCAATAACAGCCATAACTTGAAACTCCTATTTAACAACACAAATTCTATTACAGAACCCCATCTATCATGTGTCATTTATAATACCACTATGTGTTTTATAGAAAAAGTTTTGTTCTGCCCTTATGAGGCCTGATGTGACTATTACCTCTGTACCCACTAGTTACACTACAAACTTTTTTTAAACGATTGCAAATTTTCTTCTTTTAGTCAAAACCAGGTAGTGACACATATCCTTTTTTTTCTCATGTGCCTTTATTTTCGGACTGTATTTTTTAATTCTATTTCTAAATGTGATAATAGGGGAAGCCATCGTGCCTGAGGTAATGTTACCAACTTTTATTGATATACTTTACAGCAGTTAATATGGGCCACAGACAAAATTTACTTAGGAAAATGTAGGAAAATTAAGGCATGCTTTGTCACCAATGCAGAGGTCATTTTACAGGGATGGAGTAGATGAACTTTGATCTACTGTGAATGATGTATCTTTTGTTATTGTCTTATCTTAGTGTTATATCCTTATATAGAGGTGATATCTGTCATTGTAATCCTGCCTACAATGATAATAATGAAAACAGATTTATAAGGTCAAATAGGGTCTATTATTAAGCTTAGTGGCCAGTGTTGCCCCCCGGACGAAGGTACGCCGGAACGTGCGTCGGGGTAACGCCATCCGTGGCCCTTTACTTGGTCTACAATACGTTTGGTGAGCAGTATTTTTTGTATTATTTGGGGTTACTATATCCTTTTATATTGACCTCTTTTAGATCAGCAGCAGTGCTTGTTAGTCATATTGATAAGTTTCACAATTGTTGGATTTATGTATTTAGTACTCAAGTTTCATCATCAAGTATCAAAGTTTGGCTACATGTAATCCTTTGGTAACCTATACGTGTCAGTCATTGTTTCTGATGCTGTCACTTGTATGTCTGTTATAGGTATTTAATAGTATACCATCCACTGCTTGGTTCCTATTACCTCTACACTTGATTGTAGTTCATTATTGTCTAATGGCATGGTCTTTCATATAATGGGCTAGGGATGGTGTTTTCATGAACTGTCACCCTCCCTTTATAACATGAATTTTTAATTTATTTTATGTGATGTAATAAAGAATTTCCATACTTTCATAGTACTTAGTGGCTCCATTCATCTTTTTATAGACACTAAGTGTGGTTTTGTTTCTTTGGGAGCTTGTACTGTTACTTTCATTTTTGAAGCCTGTTGATTGCAGGTGGCGAGGTGGTTACTATCATCTATGATATAGACAGTATTTATATATATTTTGTGCCCCGCCGCCCGCTTTTGCAGTAGGGTTTGATTTTCTTTATGCTAGTAATTACTAGTATTTTCATTTTTTCTTAGATGTTTGCCAAGCCTGAATGGGCGTCCAAATCTTTGCGAATGTTAAGTTTGATTTACAACAAAGTAAAGGGAAAATAGAAATTACTGAGATAATGTCAACCTTATTATTCAACCACCTTTTTTTTCTTTTCAGTTCCTTGTGGTTGAAATAATAGTAAGTATGAATTGAAAGTAAACAACTTTGGGTACATTAGTAATATCATTGATCCAGACAAAACTAAAAGCCGTGGGATATAGGTTCTTAACTAGTTATTGAGTATTTGTATCAAAGGGGGTATATTCCACATCCCCTGAAGAGATCCTTGTAGCTCTTGCTGTGCTGTGTATAGTCAGCACACAACAGGATATAATATATAATCTCTGAATATAAAATACACATATATTTAAATATTAGATTATTATTATATAATTATTATTATATAATATTATTATTAAATTATAATTTTGTCATTTATTTCATTTCCCATAGGACCCAAACAAACATCGTATAGCCCAGTGGCTGAAGGTGTCTACTAAGAATGGATTTGCAGGGTTTAGCTTTCATTTGGCAGATGAGATACCTCTTGGAAAATATAAAATTAACTTACCTGATTTGTGTACGAAGAATTTTAAAGTTGAGGAATATGGTATGTTGCGAAAACAAGAAACTGAGGAAAGATATTAAGAGTTGTGTGTAGAAGGTTGTATGGAGGCATTTAGATACTCTGTGGATCTGTTAAAGGGGTTGTTCCATCTGGAACATTGAGTTCATGTCGCTAGGATATGCCTCCAATGTCTGATGGTGCGGGTCTCAGAATGAAGGTGCTGGTCCTTTCAGTTCAATGGGACTTCCGAAAATAGCTTAGCGTGCTGCTTGGCTACAGTATTTTTGGCAGTCCAATAGAAATGAATGGATGGTAGTCACATATCTGAGATGAGCCCTCTGGCTCTTTGCAGACTTAGTTCTAAGGA